>JAPYZK010001483.1:0-17425 GCA_030522785.1 Platygaster equestris | reverse complement strand
ATTTCTCGCGGTTGTTGAATAAAATATTGTGTGCGACTATTGGTCGAAAGAGGAGATTCCACTTGCGTGTTGCCACACTCGCTACGCTCGTGAGGCAATTTCCACGCTCGAGGAATCTCCTTTTCCTCCTACTAGTCGCACAATATACTTTTATTGCATACAAAATCATTATTTACATTTCAGATAATTCTAATTTATTATCACGACAAAATGTATCGTTATATACGTAATATATTATATATCTCGATATGTATATAATTAATTAAATTATCCCAAATTTTCCGAAATCCATTATTCCGATTCCCATTCGTTAACTCGATTCAGCATCGTCACCCGGATTCGTCCTTAATGAACGCGCGGCCGATCCGTTGGCGCTACGACCCCTTGATAGACTCCGATTGTTTTCCTGCGGGCCGATAGTAAATTAACTGCAACTGGCCCAGTCAAGCAGACATATTAATTGCACTTTAAAGCGGGTTACCGCTGGCCTAGATTTACCGTCGCGCGATAAGAGTAAACCGAGCTGGCGTTTGGTAAATCGTTTCCTCCATTTCCTCCGTAATTATGCCGCCTCGCTGTCCACGATGCCTGGCAAAAATTATTCACTCTCCCGAACGCGGTTTTATTAATCGTCCCCTTTTCACCCCCCCCCCCCCCCTACCCCGTTCGCTCCTTTTCGAGCACTTTTCTTCCAGTCGACTCGGCGACGTCGCTAATGAGGGGTGATTTTATTCTTGTTGCAGGGTGACGGGGAATTTCGCGGGCTTCCTGGTATTTTGCGTCATGGCCGGCGTAGTTGGTGAGTACAATTTTTTTTTTTTTAATCTGGTCGTACGGTGATGAGAGAAATGGATTAGGAATTTTATTAGTAGGTATTGGGCGTTTGTGACGTTGTTTTAACCCACCCCTGCAAAAAAATTCTTCTCAGTTCGAAAAGTGTCTTGAACTGAAAGTCGTCTCTTGAAAAAAACAATTCTCTTTTCATTCGAATTGGGGGTCTCAGAGGAGCTTAAATCTGAAAATTAGTCACCCCACCCCCATGGGAAATTCTGCCATCTTGGATTAAAGGGCTGAGTTTCATTATTTTTAATATAAGTCTCTTCCTCGTCATTTTTCGAAAAAAAGTTGTGAGTACAAAGTTGTCGAGAAAAAAATTCTTCACAAAAATGGTCTTATGACAATTTTCATTTTGCGCATTATTGTTGTAGTTAGGAACAAATTAAACGTAAAAAATGTGTTTACCCTTTTTCAATCGTTTTTCTGTTTTTTTATGATCATTCTAAACAGAGAATGATCATGTTTCGTAATTTGTTGCAGAACTGCATAATTGCATTTGTTATAAACAAATTACAGCAACAGAAATTTTTTTTTCTGTCATAAACTTTTTCCACCATTTCAGAATAAATTAATCATTATCATCAACGTATGGTAGTCATTAATCGCGAGTTACTCATTTCCACACCACCTTCGAGGTAGAGCCTTTGGCGCGTTTTTTTTAAAGTGAATTCCCCTGTAGTAAAATATACTTGAAATTTCATAATTGTTTAAATCCAAGAATCGTGAGAAAAATTTTTTGTTGTGATAATTTGTTCATCACAAATGCAATTATGCAATTCTGCAACAAATTACGAAACATGATTATGTAAATACTCCAAAACGATTGAAAAAAGGTGAAAATATTTTCTAAGTTTAATTTGTTAATAACTGCAATAATTATGCACTGGATAAAAATTGTCATAGGATTATTTTTGTAGAAAATTTTTTTCTCGACATCTTTGTATTCATAACTTTTTTTCGAAAAAAGCCGAGGAAGAGAGTTATATTCAAAATAATAAAACTCACCCCTTTAATCCAAGATGGCGGAATTTCCCAAGGGGGTAAGGTGACTAGCTTTCGGATTTAAGCTCCTCTTGGACCCCCAAATCGAACTCAGAAAGAATTGCGCTGTTGCCAATTTTTTTTTTTTCTTCGGCATCATTTTGGATAAAGTTACTAGTTCATCGGGAAAACTACTGCCAAACCGCGACTCGCAGTTTAAATCTCGAGACGCTCGGGAAAAACTGTTGTCCCGAGGTAAAAGAAGAAATAAGAAAAAAGAGTCTGTTGTTTTTTCGGAAAATCGGGGGAAAAGCGCAAATTGTGGGGCTAATGAAACGTTTGACGTTGATCGATCGAAACCGACGGTATGAATTTTCCTCTTTTTCCCCGGTAAGCTCGGAATCAATCCCCGATGCTTTATCTGGCGCGAACAAAAATCGTGAAATTTATCAAGATCAACAATGGCTTGGAGTGATTAGGAGCGAGTCGTAAAGGGGGTATTGCGAGAGCCTTATCGCGGGTGGTTCGAGTGGCTCCTCGGGATTGGACCGTAAAAGGCCGGCGGGAAATTGTCCGGTGCTCGTCTTCGGGAGGGGTTTTAACGGGCTGAGCAAGCCAGATACTCGATAGGCCAGGTCCGGGATGATAACGACCGGACTCGATAAAACGGTCGGGTTTTGTAAATTGGGTCTTAGGGACATGTACTGGGTGGGCGGACGAAGAGTACGGGGTTGCAGAAATCAGAAACATGGAATTTTGAAAAACTTGGAGACGGATGTTATAGATATGGAAGATCGATGTTTCGGAATTTTTGAGGTCTTAAATTGAGGATTTACTGTACTTAAGGGACTTGAAAGGGATTTAACAGTTTTTAAGTATCACTAATCGAGATTTTGATGTATCTGAAAGAGTTGACTCAAGAGTTTACTGTGTTTGTAGGACTCGTACTCAGAGTTACTTATTTAAAGGACTTAAGGAGTTTAAGGATTTACATTAGAATCGATGGAATTAATTGTCAATGGGTTGATAATAATTTTATGGTTCAATGGACTTTTTTCGATTCACGCACTCAATTTTGGCAATTCAATGTTTTTTGCGAGAAAAAAATTTCCGGCTCGGGGGATTTTTTTCTCTCAAAAAACATGTGATTGCCAAAAATTGAGCGGGCAAATCGAAAAAAATTAATTGAACCATAAATTAGACTTATATAAGAGTTTATTCTCTACTCTTAGGACTTCAATGGAAGGTTGACTCAATTTAAATGACTTACAAGAAAAGTAAACTGAATTTGGAAGGTATGAGTTATCTTTACTTGTGTTATTCATATTTTATTGCTTTCAGACGTAATCAAACTTGAGCAGCATCAATAACATCATTTTTCTGACGTTTTCTAAGGGACTTAAGTTCTCGTTTCAAGATTGTCGAATTTTCATAATTTTGGAATTGTGACGAAGCTTCCAAATTTTTCAAAAATTTCCGAAATTGTCAGATTAAATATTGGAAGATTTGAGATTTTCTGAAATTTTATTGATGTTTGTAAAAATAGTTGAATAGTTCGAACTTATCAAATTTCCATCATTTTTTATTCCGACGTAGTTTTGGAATTCATAAAAATTTCGGAATTGTCAGATTTTTTGTTATTTTGGACCAAACCCTTTTATCACTTTTGAAGTTTTTCAAAACGTTTCAATTGTTTTAACATTTTTTGAAAAATTGCATGAATGCATGCTGTAATAATTCGAGGGCCAAAAATTAAAATTTCGAAATTCATAAAATTTTAAACATTTCGAAAATTTTTAAATTTCTGGAAACATAAAATTCTCGAACATTCAAAAATTTTGAAGACGTTCAAAATTTTGATAAACTCGAAAAACTTGAAACTGTTGAGAAATTTGAAAATTATGGTGGAAATCCTGAAAATGTTGATACTTTAGAATATTTTGATACTTCAAAAAATTAAAGAATTTGCCAAAATCCAAAATTTCTCACATTTCAAATATGTTTCAAATCTTCAAAATTTTATTCCAATTTCATAAAGTTTGAACATTTTAGAAGATAATAAATTTCTGACAATTCCGAAAAATTCGATAATGTTGAGAATTCCGACAATTTTTGAAAAGTTTCAAATTCCTCAAATTTTGTAAATTTAAAAACTTTGGAGAATTTTTTCGAAGTTCAGAAATTTTCAAAACTACAGAAAATTCGAAATTTCTTAAAATATTGAAAAATTCGTAAATGTTTGAAATTTCGGGAAATTTTTTCAAATTCCTCCTATTTTGGAAACAATTATAATTTTGAAAAATACAAAATTAAAAAAAAATTTATTCCAATTTCAGGAATTGAAAAAATTTCAGACAGTCCGAAATTTCTAACAATTTCAAAAAATTTTTAAATGTTGGAAATGCTGACAATGTTATTCTTCAATTTTAGGACTTGAATAAAAGTTAGGCAGCATCAGTAACATCATTTTTCTGACGTTTCCTAAAGGACTTAAGTACTCGTTTCAAAATGGCCGAATTTCCATAAATTTGCAATCATTACGAAGTTTCCAAATTTTTCGAAAATTTCCAAAACTCTCAGATTGAATATTAGGAAATTAAACATTTTCTGAAATTTTATTGATGTTTGTAAAAACAGTAAAATGTTTCGAAATGTTTGTAAAAATGGTTGAATGTTTCGAAATGATTGAATTTCGATAATTTCTAATTCCGACATTGTTTTGGAATTCTAAAAGTTTCCGGAATTGTCAGGTTTTTGGAAATTTTGAACCAAACCTTGTTACATATTTTGTAATTTTTCAAAATGTTCCAATTTTTCACACATTTTCAAAAAAATTGCATGAATACATACATACTTCATTAAAACTGAAAATCCTGGAAAGTTATAAAATTTTTCACATTTTGAAAATTTCAAAATTTCGAGAAACATACAGTTTTCAATCATTTGAAAATTTCGAAGATTTCCAATAATTCGGAAAACTCGAAAGTGTTGAAAAGTACAAAAATTATTATCGAAATTCTGAAAATCTGACACTTTGAAATGTTTTGATATTTCAAAAACTCTAAGAATTTTTTGAAACTCACATGTTCTTTAATTTTGCGAATGGTCCGGATTTCGGATATTTTATTCCAATTTCATAAAGTTTAATAATTTCAGAAGATACGAAATTTCCAACAATTTTATCACCAAAAATTCTAAAATGTTTCGAAAATTTCCGGACATTTTTAAATTTCCAAAATTTCGGAAACGGTTCGAATTCGGAAAATGTTATTTTAATTCCATAAATCTTGAAAATTTCAGAAAATCTTACATTTCTAACAATTTCAAAAAATTCGATAGTGTTGAAAACTGACAATTTCATTCTTCACTTTTAGGACTAGAATAAAAGGTTGGCTAAATGCAAATGACTCATAAGAGAAATAAATCAGCATCAATAACATCATTTTTCCGACTTTTTTCACCCCTACAAAAAAACCCTCTTTCCCCTTATTTGATTCACTCTCTACTTCCTTCTCAATTAATCCTCACCGAGTTCGAAAAATGCAGGGAAGACGTATCTTTGGGGCAATAATTCAGCGGGCGGAAAAAGCGTTCAATCAAGTGCCGAACGTCATTGAGAAAGAAGTGCTTCGGGGCGTAAAAAAAGGCAGGGTGGGAAAGCTCGACAAAGGACGGATCGCCCGGAAAAATCGGGCGGCGTTTGGCGAAACAGCGAAACGGGACGAGCGCCCCGAGTCATTTAACCGATAAAAGCGTCGCTGTTTTCGATCGGTCATCGATTCGCGAAAGAGAAACGCGGTTTTTCCCGCGAGACCGAGACCGAGGGAGAGAAAAAAAGCGGAAAAAAAATTTCGGTGGGAGCGTCAAAATGGCCATACCAGAGCTTTCACGAAAATTGTCGTGGCTGGCGCTTTTTCGACTCGGGGATTGTGCCGTAAACTCCGGCATTATCTGTATTTTCATTTTATCGCCAAGCGGGATGAAACAGCGCTTTTCACTCCGCTAAGTGAATGGGGAAATTTTTTTGCGCTTTTTTGGGGAAGTCGTAGTACTCTGGGCAACGTGGACGCGGAATAATGTAATTGCGGATTTTCTTGAAGTGGATGAATTGTTTCTTCTCCTTTTTTTTGTGTGTTTGTACCAGGATTTTTAGGATCGTATTTGGAAGAATAGAAGGAAGAGGAGAATAGGGAAAAGTTTTTTTGGCTTGAGTAATCAGTTTGAGGAAAATTTGGAAAATTAGTAGTTTCTATATTGAGTTTTTAGAATTTTAAAAATAATACTTCTTAAATAATTCGGCTCATTTAAATGGAGGGGAAATTTTCAGGTATAAGAGTGGACGAAATTCATGAAAATTGCGTTTTGTTCAGTTTAAAATTTGGGTTCGAAAATGCAGACATTTTATGTGTGTAAAACTAAGTAACCCAAAAATTTGAATTTTAAATTGAATTTGAGTGCGAATTCGCAGATATAGTAGTCAAGATGCATTAAAAGTATTTTTGAAAATGACTCAAATTCAGATATAGGCACATTTCAAAATAAAAATTTCTAGACCCCGAAATACAGGAAATTTGCATCGCCAACAATAATTACATATTTCCAAAACCTCAATTAGAAAACGGAAAATTGACGGAATTTGATTTTTAACAATAATAATTGGACAAACTACAATATTGAAAAATACCCAATACTGAAATCTTCAGAATAGATTCGAAAAATCAGAATATCAATAAATATTAAAATTTAGTTAGTCTGCGATTTTTATTTAAAATACAGAAAATTTTCAGATATCGACAACATTCGTAAGAGTCGTATCTGATCTAATTCCGAATCCAATTACTACAATTTCGGAAGATGTCAAAAATCTGGGTTATCGTTTCTACCAAATTTGCTGAAAAAGTACAAGAAACAAAAAAATTCGCACGCGCGCGAATTCGCCCGAAACTCTCCAGTTACTTAAAATAAATTTCATGAATTGCTGTAAAATTATCGAAAGCATCAGAAATTTGTAATGATAGCTTCAAAATCGCGGTAAGAGAATGGGAACATTTTTTTCGATTTCTTTATTATCAAGTTTAATCATTTTCTAAATCTCTAAAATCAAAATCTATTGACAGAAAGATTCTGGAAAATTGATAACAGAATGGAAAAATTTTTCTCAAATTATCGTCATTATTTTCATGTATTATTCGATTCGGTCATTTTCCAAATTTTAAAAATAAAAATACATTGACAAAAATATTTTTGAAAATCGGTAACAGAATGGAAACATTTTTTTCAATGATCGTCATCATTTTTATTTATTATTTAGTTCAATCATTTTTCAAATCCAAAAATTGGCATCTATTGACAAAAAGATTTTCGAAAATTGATAACAGAATGGAAACATTTTTTAAAATTGTCATTAATTTCATTTATTATTTAATTCAATTATCTTCAAGTCCGAATTTCAAAAATTGAAATCTATTGACGAAAAGATATGCGAAAATTTATAACATAATGGGAACATTTTTTTGGAATTGTCGTCATTATTTTCATTCATTGTTTGATTCAATAATTTTCCGAACTTTAAAATTAAAAATCCATCGACAAAAAGATTCTCGAAAATTTAAAACAGAATGGAAGCATTATTTTTTGATCATCGTCATTATTTTCATGTATCATTTAATTCGATCATTTTTCAAATTCCAAAAATCATACCATTGACGAAAAGATACTCGAAAATTGATAACAGAATGGAAAAATTTTTTCAATTATCGTCATAATTTTTATTCATTATTCAATTCAAACATTTTTCGATATTCAAAAATTAACATCTATTAACAAAAAGATTCTCGAAAATATAGATGACATAATGGAAACATTTTTTAAAATTGTCTTTATTAATTATATTGATCATTTAATTCAATTATTTTCCGAGTCTCAACATTTGAAATCTATTGACGAAAAGGTACTCAAAAATGGATAAGAGAATGAGAAAAATTTTCAGAATTATCGTCATTATTTTCATTTATTATTCAATTTAATCATTTTTCCAATTCCAAAAATTGAAATCTATCGAAAAAAATATTCTCGATAATTAATAACAGAATGAAAAAATTTTTTTTAAATTATCGTCATTATTCATATTTGTCATTCTATTGGCAAAAAGATACTTGACCATTAATAGCAGAATTTAAACATTTGTTTAAATTATTATTTTTATTCATTATTCAGTTAGATCATTTTCCAAATTTCAGACATTACAATCCGTTGACCAAAAGATTTTCTGAAATTGAAGGTCATTGTTCAGAATCAAAGTTCTAAAAAAGTTTCTATAGTTTATGAAAATTTGGTTGCAAACCGTATTTTTTGTTTTTGTTTTGTTGATAATGTGAGGCATCACTCAGGATATGTATAACATAATTTACAGTCATGAGGATAAGAAAATAAACTTTTGTAGTTATATTATTTTGACGAGTTTTATTTTTCGTTCAAGTATACATAATGAGTTCATAAACTTTACTGAACTGACACTTCAATAAAATTTTGAAGGGCATGACTCGTCTCCCATCCTGAGGAATGATAAATTAATGATTTGTCGCATCAATTTGTAATTGAATGATTTCAGTACATCGAATTTTGTTACTATATTTTCATGAAAATTCTTCTGTTATTCATCGTAATTTCTCCAAATTCCACAAAATTTTTCAAATCTTAAAAAATGATTTGTAACAGACCTTTAAAAAATTGCTGGAATCTAGTACAATTTGTAGGAATTTTCGGAAACATAGAAACTTATATATGATTATTGATCGTTCTTATATAAATATCATGGCATCATATTATCATACATGATTTTCGAAAATAAATAAAAATATATTCCGCAACTAGTGTAATAATGATTTCTCGACGAATGTGAGTTTTATACGACACAGAGGCGATTTTTGGTATCATGTATATTCAACAGTTCAGTTATTTGTTGTTAATAATGATTGTCAAGTTGAATAGTTACAGTAGTTGCGAAATTAATTTTATCAAACGCCGTAAGCGTTATTTTGGAGCAGAACTTTTGTTGAAGTTCCCTTTCTCCTATGCCTCCAATGCACAGGCTGAGCTGCGGTCGCTCGTCCTGTAAAATCATGCCATGCAGAGTAAGCCCCCTTTCTTCGGCGCACGTCACATATGTGTCGGCCAATGAATTGAAAATCTATTCCTTGAAAATACTCCTTTTTATTCAGATAAGGCCGATTAAGAAAATTTTCACAGTAATCACAAATACTCTTAAATGCTAATTCTACATTCACATAATTTTCTATGCGTATCACGTAGGAGAATGTGATAATTCTGAATTTTACGTCAAGATACATCATCCCATTGCTGAAATCCATACAAAGAATGACATAAAACTTAAATTAAAGCTCAGGAAATTCGGTGCGCAGAATTGGCAAAACTGCCTTTCCCGTATCCTTTTTGTAAGCGATGGTAGTCAATATTTGACACATTCTACTCATTTCCTTCTCCAGTCTCGTTTTAATTGCAGTAGAAAATGACTTTCCACTGAACGACATGTAATAATTGATCGTCCTTTGATCTAACAATGCCATAATAATAGTGTAAAATATCGTTCCGCAAAATAGTTGCTATTTTATTGAAGAAAATTAGTACTTACACAAAGAGTCATTCGACGTCATCTCCAAATGCTTACCACCGAATTGAATCGTGCTGGAGCAGGTTACTATTGGCCACTCTTTATCATTTTTTGGGTTATCGAAAACGTTGAATACAACTAGGACATCGGCTGCAAAAATCGTGATTCTGTCAGATCGAGTCTGTCAAATTTTACTATTCACTAGTATTTTTTTTACTAATTTATTCAGCGGAAATCCGACCTCTATGGAATTGAAACAAAATAATTGTTAGAAATAAGTGACTTTTTCGAACTGGTGAAGAATTTCACTATTTGAATAGTCAAACTTCTACTAGACTCGAAAAATGACTAATGAGTTGTCACTATTTAAAACAGTAAAATTTCGTTGGATTCGACCTCAGCTCGTTTTGACTGTCGATTTCAGTTGTTTATTGGCTCGTTAAACTCACAATAATTCGCTTCTAATGTAGCAGATCTTGTGAAATCTTGGTCTCCAGGATGACCTGCTTCCAGATTCGTGTAACGTAGAGTAACATTCCCTTTTACTTGAATTTCTGGAATGTGCATTCTAACTGTACGATCGTGATCGAAAGATGATAAATTTTGAGCCGATAGTTTCTTGAAGTTATATCCCGGATCAGGACAAGATATTGATACAGTGCCAGCTTGCATGAACATTGCGAAGTTTATCTTAGGTAGTTTATTGTTCTCCATGGACCAATACGATGGAATTCCATTTGACGCGTTGATTGTTTGTAACATTTCTTGCAATAAACAAGCGCTGTAGTGGCTAGCTCTAGGCTGTTTTTTGCAGTTGTAGAAATTTGGCCCTGAAAGTTTATACGGTTGATCAACACGCACGGATGAATTGTTCGTTTGTTATCAACGTGAGTTCGATGAACTTACTGTGAAAAGGTTCCAGGGAGGTACATGGAAAAAAAATGTTGATATTAGTATAAATGGAGTTCATGTTCGGAGTTTGTTCTTCAGGAGTTTTAGCGAAATATCCAAACGTATATTGTTTGGAGATTATTGGGAAATTCGGAAAATCGTTCAGGAAGCTTCGAGAAATTTGATTATTTGAACTGTTCTTCTTATTCGAATAAATATGCAGGAAATTTTGGTCGATATGAAAAAATAGGATTTCGGAATATGTTTAGGGATGTTGTTGAATTTTAAAAAAATTCAACTTTTACAGCAAATTCAAACGATTCTGCCCCCCCCCCCCCCCACCGCCACCACCACCACCATAAAAAATCCTAGTTTCGCCACTATTAAATAGCATAAGCAATAAATACTCAAAAATTGATGTTCTTACTGTAAATCTGGTAATATGTCCTTCAGGATATTCACTTTGGTTAACACATTTGTGACTAACTTGTCACAAATTTTGTTAGCATTGTCCTCTGCAGCCCTTTTCATTTCTTCGACAATTCTTCGTTTCATTGTTGCATAGTTAATCTCAACAGCAGCTAAGATGTAATTATTTATAAATCATGATTGAAATTATTACATAGTAATCAAAATGGTCGATGAAACTGTCGAGTGTTGAAACTACGGTCACCACCGTCAATAATGCCACAGTCATTATATATATAAAGGTATAATATAAAAATAATATGATAATATAATTTAATTATAATAATCAATCTTTAGCTCTTGCTCTCACTACAGTGGCGGCGTTGTTAATAGTGACGACTCCCTAGTGATTGCAGTTTTCATAAAAATAAGCAAAATTTTTATAAAATTAGTGAATTATTCATAAAAATTCGTTTTTCCATGAAGTCGATTTCGCAAAAGTTATAGAAAATTTTCCATTTTCATGGAGTCGTTTCAAAAAAACTTTATAAAAAAATTTTTTAACGAAATCTGTAAAAATTTTCGTACAATTCATCTGTTTTTTCATGAAAACAATCAAAAGCCTGCAAAATTCCTTATGAAATTTTTATTTTCATAAAAAGTTCGCGGTTTGTATGAAAAGATTTATATTTTATAGAAAAAACTTCCCTGATGTAAGGAATTTCTCTGATAGTAATATTTGATACGTTTTTATTACACACGGGAATAGTCAATTATGTTCTCAACGTTTTTTAGCAATTATGAATAAGTTAAAACATACGATTTTATAGGATTTGGAAATTCTTCAACTTAGATTGGAAAAAAGCATCCAAATTGACACAGATTCGATGGACAAGAAAGTTGACCATCGGATTTCTGATGCAAAAGTCGCAAGTTCAAATCCCGCTGCCTCCAAAAAATTTTGAATTTCTGTCGAAACGAAATTTGAGCTACTGACGAAAGATGGTATATTCATCAGCGGAATGATCCATAAAGGTTAGAAAGTTTGTGCATATTTACAAGATCGTTGGAAAAAATTTGTATAAAAGAAATTTTTCTTTATAAAACTTCTATGAAACCACTTTAGGCATTGACAAAATGATCCAGAAAAGTTTTGCAGCTTTTTGAAAATGTTGAGAAAAATTTGCAAAAAAAAATTTCTTTCCATAACATTTTTATGAAACCACTTCATAAAAAATGCAAATATTATAAAGCCTTTATAAAACTGACCTTATAGAAATTTTCATAGAAATTTTTTTTCAGGTTTTTATAAAAACTGGAATCACTAGGGCTGTATGTTTCGAGATTGAGAGTTCTTACATAAATCCTGATTGAAAATGACATCGATATCACGTGTGTTGGCCACAATTTTGCTCTCACAGTTGTAAACAGGCTTTCCAGTCATCTCATTCACATGTTCAGTGATGTTGAATATTGTAAGTTCCACGTTCTCTTCAAAAATGAAACGGTATGTAGATTAAGATATAATAGAATAACCGTATCTTTTTTTGAAAGTACTCATTTTTTTCACTGTTGTCATTCTTCGAATTCTCTTTTTCGACCTTGTAGGATGAAGTAAAGTTCAGAAGTAGTAGAGTGATAATTCTAAAACTCGTCTTCGGCTCCTTTTAGATGCTTCACATTTATTTAAAAGTTTCGTTTTCACTAAGGAGCTCCCATAAATGATGTCACGGTTCCGGGGGGAGGGGGGGTCTCTACGTCATTCTGTGTCACGTCACACATTTTGACGAAGCAAAATTTTTTAGAATTGATGATTCTAGTGGAAATTGTTGAACATTTTAAAGAATTCTATGAAATCCCGTAGGAAATAGTGTTTTTTCAGACTTTGTGATTTGATATGACTATTTAGAAATTTTCGAAACACGACAAGAATTTATGAAATCCAAATTCTTGAAACGTGTGAATTGAGTAGAATCCTCGAATTAAATAAGTCTTCAAAAATTTTTCGAAATTCTGGGATTTGATGAGATTTTGTAAATTCGAATGGTTACAGCTTTTTTTGAGTGGGTCACCTACTTTGAGAAAAACTAGGGAAGAAAAAACGCCCTCTTTGATGTGGATTTCCTTACGTTATTAAATTGACTCAGAAAACAAAAATGTTTTCCCTTCTAAATTTCACATTGTAACGTGACACAAGGGGGGGGGGGGGGGTCTACGAATTTTTGACACAACAGATTCATGTTTAATTTGTGTCTAAAAATCGCTGAAAAACTGTGACATCCATCATCATTCATGAAAGTTCCGCTAGTGGCGAAATGAACTATATTGCATGGTGACGAACTTTTTTCATTTGTTGATACCTTCGTTCTTTCTATAAGCGTAGGAATACTCTTATGAAAATTAAACTCACCGTACGTTTTATTTTGAGTAAAGTTATAATGGAAGTTATACGGATGTAGACCAATTGATTCGAAGTCAATATTCATTGAGAGCTTAGCATTTCCAATTGACAAACTCAGTTCTTCATTACCGTTCGGATTCGTAACTGATAACGTTTCAAGATACAGTTTTGCGTCATTGAATTCCATTTTTAGTGAAGCAATGCTCAATCCAGGATCCACATGTTCAGCATCTGATAGTTCGTAACGCTTTTCCGAAGGAGTCAGCGAAAATTCATTTGACATTATCAGTTTTTTAACTATGTGTTTTAACATGCAGTTTTTGAAATCCTTCGATCTTGGTAGATTTTCTTCCATTGTAACATTCGGTCCTGAAAATTGATGGATTCCGTGATGAAAGAAAAGATTATTATTTTGGGAATTATTATTTAGTATCTTACGAGTGAGTTACAAAGCTTGAAAGTTTGAATATGGTTTAAGTTATGGAATTTTCAAGTGTCAATGAATTCGCATGAGTGTCAAAGTTTGGAGGTCGCGAAGTTTACGAATTTTTCGATTTTCCATAGCTTTTGCAGCCTTGGATATTTTGTACGTATGTTTCCGAACTTTGTACAATTATGAATGTCTGAAAATTTGGTTGTTTCGAAAGTTTTTGTTAAGTCGGAGAATTTCGATGTTTTGAGCTGTTTTGCGGTCCGAGTGTTGTAATGGAATCATGATACTTACTGTGCGAGCATTGTGTTGAAAAATCCGGATTGATGAACAGTTGTTTGGAAAAGACAAAAAATGTATTAATTTTCTATTTTTTAACAATTTAATGACGTATTTTCAATGAAAATTTCTCTGACTTTGACTTCTTTGGTACCAAAAGAATTTTGTATCCACCAGTCATTCAAATTTGCCGGAAAAATCTTATACATACCGCGGCACGAATAGTTTTTGTATAACTTCAATCCAATTTTCAATTCTGTCCTCAGCGATAGTAGAAAAAGCTCTGACGGCCATTAATGTGACGCAAATGTCATCTATAGCTTTTTCTATTTCCGATTTGTAGTTGGCGAACAATGAATTTCTCCGATCCAATATCATCAAATCAAATTTATTTTCTATAGGAAGACAAATGTGACTTGGTTAACAGTAAAATTCGATTCTCAGCCAAAACTCTTTAGGGAATATTTAGAAAATTAACCTGAAGGTGCATCCATCGATTTTACAGAAACCCTTCCATGTGCCGCGTAAATATTGCTTTCGCAAATATAAATAGTTGAGTTCAAAAAGGTTAACGGATCAATTTTCAAAGTCACTCGTAAGTTTGCTGTAAATGTGAGTTACATTATGCTTTATTATTTGTAATGGGCAATTTTAGGGGTTGGAAATATAGTTGGTACTTAAAGATGTAAACGAAAACAGCGTATTGAAATTTGAAATTTGAAGGGGCGTAAAATCAGTCGATTTTTAGACAATTTGAAAAAGTTGACTTTACGTAAAATCTACGAAATTTCTGGGAAGAATTCTGATAAGTATTTTTTTTTTACGCATGCACAAATATGGCCCTTTTTCATGCACGAAATGTGGGCGCAAAATGGTATTTTTCATTGATATAGAATAGCAGTGAATGAGTATGCGCAAGTGTGCGCAAAGGGCTATTTTGCGCACTGTTTCTGGAAATATTTCCGCACCAGTGTTGGAAAATTTTTAAACCGTGTGAAAATTTCGACATTTTGAAAATTTTTATGAACTCCACAAATTTTTCTAAATTCCCAAAACTCAAAATTTTTGAAAATTTACGAAATTTCTAAAATTTTCGAAAATTCTCAAAATGACCGACATTTTCAAAATTCTCAAAATTGACAAAACTTTCTAAAATTTCCGAAAATTTTCAGAATTCTGAAAATTTTTAATATTCTTAAAATTTCCGAAAATTTTCAAAATTTTTTAAATTTCCAAAAATTTCCGAAAACTTTCAAAATTTCAAAAAATTTCAAAGATTTAAAAATGCCCGAAAATTTCGAAAATTATCACAATTTCCAAAAAATTATAAAATTTCCAGATATTTGAAAAATATTTGACATTTTCGAAAATTTCTAACATTTTCGAACTTTTCGAAAATCTTTGATTTTTTGAAAATGTTTAAAAATTTCTTTTCAATGTTTTGTGCACTGAAAAGCGCTATCTGTTTGCATACGTAAAAAAAGCACTGTATGCAACAAGTGCGCAAGATAGGCTAGCCCGTGAGTGTAAAGTTGAAAACACTCGACTTCGGCTAGCACACTCTCGACTTCGGCTCATGCACTCGACTTCGGCTTCACGCACTCGCTACGCTCGTGCATTCGCTTACGTCTCGCGCGTTCTCCTTCGTCTCGTTGTGCGTTCGCTTCCTTCTCGCGTGTTCGCCTCCGTGTCATGTTCCAAACTTTACACTCACGGAATAACCTACTTTGTGCACTTGTTACATAATGTACTTTCATTTGAGGTGAAATGAGTACTGACTGAAAAAAGGTAATATCTTTAGTACCATGTGAGTTTTCAAATAACAATTGAAAAGAAGTCTTGTTCGAAAAATGAAATTGATAGCTGAAACGACTGTACTCAAAAAATTCACAGCGTTCCACTAGGACATTACGAAGTTCAACGATATTCTTAAAGTATTGTCGAATCTTGTTGAATCTTATTGGGTCATTACGTATCAGATGTGTAACTGAAATTTTAGTATGCTGGAAATTTTTTCAAGCATTCTATAAACATTTTTCATTCGAAAACTATGCATAGACCCACTTGCAAAATTTTACACAACCTTGCTTACACATTTATAAATATTTTTAGAAAAAAAAACAGGTCTGACTTGAAAAAATCGTACTTTCTTCGAACATTTGAAAATTCTGCAGATCATATTATTAGAGATATTTTGTGTCAATATTTTCGTGAACAGTTTATACGATTAACAAACTTTTATTATCTGGAATTTTGTCTGTACCTCGATTAGTTTCTTAAGGATGAATGATTTTTCCACACATTTTCCGTTTTTTTTTCCGAATTAGAAATGTTCAAAAATCATGACTCGAAAAAAATGCAATTAAAAAAATATCTGTCCATTACTTCGGTCTGAAGAATGCTAGACAAAATTTCGGAGGATATTGAACTTTCGGTTGTAAATCGGATGTGGAATAAAGCTGAAACTTGTTTCTCAAAATTTGAATACGCGAAGACTGTTGAAAAAGTACCAATGACCATTTCCATGAAGTCATATCTTCCCGGGCAATTATCTTCCAGGTTCTTGTATCTCAGCAATCCAGAAATCACAACCTTTGGAAAATGCATAGTAAACAAAATAGGTTGCAGTGATTCCCCGTGAAAAACTGTAATATTCTCTATGATCGGTTGTTCTTCCAAGTGAGCGTGTGGATCATCGCATTCAAATGATGCGTTGATCGCGTAGAACTCAATTTTCGGTAATTTATAAGAGATCGTTGGTAAAAAATCCGTGAATTCAGACGATTTCGTCAAGATTGACGCTTTGCGAAGTACATCGTCGCGCAAATGTTGATTTTCTAGCTGTTGTTCATTTTCTCGCACACCTGTTATTGAGTTATTACACAGGAGATAAGTCACAATTTTAGAAATTTGAACACAGGGGATAAGTTTTCATTCCTAAAATTGTTTGAAATCCGTGACTTGGAGCCAAAAAAATTTGTGTACGCTCGAGTCATCAATTTCGAAATTAGAATAATGGAAGGAAATTTTTTTTCTGATTCCGAGTCATCATTGGAATATTGCGAAATTAAAATAATAGAAATGGATATTCTTGTATCAAGGACTTGAGGCGTGGCTTTTGGGACCGAGACCGATGTATGAAGCCAAATCAAGACACGAGGCGCAGCCGAATGTCGAGAGGCTTCATACGTCGTCGAGGGCCGAAAAGCACGCCTCTAATCCGTGGTGCAAACAATATTTTTTGCAAAACGCGCACTGAACAGACGCTTCAAGCCCCTGAAATAGCGCATTGAGCACGTCCATTTACGACCGGCGATTTGGTATTGTACCTATGGTCGTTCCTCGAGTCCTACAATTGTTTCTCAAGTTCCACTTTTGTTCCTCAAGTCCTACTTTTGTTCCTCAAGTCCTGCTTTTGTTACTTAAGTCCGCTAAAAACAGGGACAATATGGTCCATATTATTTTGACATTTATAGGTTCACGGTGCACCGTGTCGCAAATGTCCCCCCTCAATACGCTGTTTCAGGGGCTGGAAGCCCCTATTCAGTGCGTGTTTTGCAAAAAATAT
>JAPYZK010001482.1:0-27496 GCA_030522785.1 Platygaster equestris | reverse complement strand
AGGACATGCGTGCTAAAGCAGCGCGACATTTAAATTTACACGGGGTAAATGGCTGATTTTGAATTTCGCGCTGCTCTATCGCGCATGTCCTGTCCGAATCCCTACAAATGGCTGACCAAGAACATTGTATCATATATCTATATATGTATTTAATGGCGACGTTCAATTGGGGTCATCCCCACGATCCCCACCTATCCCATCAGCTATCCAGTGCAGCGTCCCGAACTATCGATTTCGCTTCTCTTTCTAGCATCAAACAAAATATAAGCTTGTCTTTGTTGCGTGGCATAATTATGCTACGAGTTCGGAACGCTGATCCAGTGTATATTACAGATCAGTGCATCTGATATGCCTTTTTTATTAAACGCAACATGGCGAAGAGTTGAAAAAGTAGCGGTATATTAGTTTCAAATGAGTACGAAAATAAATTATATGAGAGAATATATAAACCTACGTTCGTTCTTAGTAAAAAATTGAGAGAAGCAACCTTGGCTTTTTTTAAATTCTACCATGTGTTTTTGCTGCGCTATGCGGAGTTTTATGGAAAGAAATGAAAAAAAATATATATATATTTTTGCATGGAGTTGCTATGCCACGATTCAATCGTGACGATTGCCACGATGGTCTATTAGCTCTTTCTCGCTCATTCCTATAATCGTGTCTTTGTTATAATCACCCATGCAGAGAACAGCATGAGTCAGCAGGCGTGGAGAGAGACGTCCTCTCCGCCCCTCCCGGTTGACACAACCTCAACCCTGCTCAACCCGCGCAATCCCCCTCCCAACCCCATCCTTTCCACCCCTCGCCGGCTTTTTTATGTGTGGCCTTGAAACCTTGCAGTTTGCTGCAGTTTGTGGCGTTTGTGCGCGCTTTTGTGAATCATCAAATCGTTAATCGCCCACCGTAATATTCGATTTCCCTATCCTTCTAAATTATTCTAAATTGTTCTAAATTTTTGCAAAAGTTACGAAAATTCTGTCAATCGAATTCGCTGTCAACAAACATCGTGACTCAATTGACGAGTCTTTTTAACGGTTTGCCACATTTGGCTTCTACGGGCGCACGTGTGCTCTTTTTCGTATTTTTTCGTTTTCTTGAAAATTACTTCGTTTTCAACTCCCGAAAATGGCGAGCCGAAATTCTCTATCCAACCATTCTAACCATGACGGAAACAACGAAGAAAGGTTAGAAAACGAAGGAATGATCTATGTCGGCTTTTTTATCTTTGACAAATTCGTAATCAATAGATTACGTGAAATTTTGGAAGCTTTGTTTTGACGTGTTCTACAGTTTTTTCTGGTTGTTTTTATTATTAACGAATTTGCACGAGCCTTTTAAGCGTTTTTTCGCGTATTTTTTAAACATTCCACGGTGCGTCGTGATTTGATGCTTGACCTTGATTTTTGACGTAAACAACGCGCGGGTTGCTTGTTAACAAAGAAAAAGCCGCGCGACTGGCGCGTCTGTTTATGATTCGACATTTTCTATCAATGTATTTTAATTCTTGGTTGTAATTTTACGGAATTCATGCTAATTTGACTTCCAATTATTATTATGACTTGAAGATAGACTAGAAATTACATTTTTGACCCAAATAATTAAGGTCAAGTTCTTTATTAAATCGTAACTAGATTGTCTTTGTGTGTAATTTTAGTTGGATTTTTAGTTGTACATATTTTCAGGGGAACTTTTTATTTTGACTAGTTTATAGGTTTCTGAGATAAAATAAGGAATTCATATCCTTTTTGACATAATAAGAATTGATGGTTTTTCAGTTCAGTTATTTGAATTTGCTGAAGAGTCCATTCTTTCAGTCCAGATCTCCAAATGAGTGATGAATGGATTTTCTGGAAAAGAAGAATATGCCAATATAAATTCCTCCTTAATGACAATGTGTTACAATAGAGAAAAATGAAATTTTCAATAATAGGAAATTAAACACTTGAACACTGAAGATTTTTTCTTGAAAAAAAGTATCATTTTTAAAATTATTTGTTTTCGTTTACTTGACCATCTTGCCATATAAAATGTCAGTTAAGTGCAAAATGTAATCAATATTAATTTATGGATTTAAAAAATATACATTGTAATCGATGATATTCAAATCTGAAATGAGAGTTCAAGTTAACAAATTTCGCAATATGATAAAAAATGTCAATTTTTAGAGATTTGCAAAAATTTTGCAAGTCATGTTTTTTATTATGTGTAACATGTATCGATAATTTCTGTTTAGCGTGGCAAAACTGTACATCAAAAATATACCGGACCAAATGGAAGAGGTAAGCTTTCAAAATTAACATGAGAAAAGTGATAGAAAAAAAAAAAGAATTTTCTTCAGAGTTACACAATCAACTGCAAAATATAAGAAATTAATGCATTCATCTGTTTTGCAAATATATGGACATTTTGTATCTTACAAAAAAATCAGAAAAGAAGCAACATTCCAGAAGCCTTTTGATGTTCAAATTTTATTGGTATTATCAATTTCAATGTTGATATTATGAAATAATGATATTGAGTATCATTAGTATTCTAGAAGCTATAAGCCATGGTAAAAAATAATACAAATCTGTAAATGTCAGTAAAATATTATTTTTACAAATTTGAAACAAGTCAATAGGAACTTTAAAACAAATGTATCATCAAGTATAATTGTTGACCAATGCAGTGTAATTAATTAATTGTGTTGAAATCAGTTCAACAACATTTGCGAGAATAAAATCTCCAAAAGTTTTTAAAAATGGACTCCAAAATTTTAAATTGTTTTTTGAAGTTCGTTGAAATTTAAGAGATGTATAGCATATGTTAATTTTTTCCATTTGTTAATGATTTTTAGGAGGGCTTGAAGCGAGTTTTCGCTCGTCACGGAAATGTCACGGATATTGCCTTCATGGGTTCCTATGCATTCTTGTGCTACGAAACATACAGAGAAGCAGAGCAAGCCATGCGTCACCTCAACGGTGCTCAGCCCCTGGAGCTTAATATTGCTTTCGCGAGGAAAAAAGCGTCTGTGGCGAAATCCGTCCAAAATGAAGATCATACCGCTGGGAGCGTTGCTAACGATTATCGTTACTCCAGAGACAAAAATAAGTGAGCCTCTCATAACACTAATGACAATGAGCCATTCCAAGCAATAAATGATGCAATTGATAACAATTTCACTTACCACTCTTGTAACCAATAGTAATTTAGGAGATTGCAAACTTTTTTTTTAATTTCGAATTTTACTTGTTTTACCATTTCCTTTATCAGAACTCATGATGAAAAAATTGTGTTTCTTATTCAAAAAATTATGTTGAGAATAGGAAAAGAGGTAACTTAAATTGTTTGCATTGGTTTTTTAGCTTTCCCAAGTATATGAGGGACACGCCTATTCAAGTGGAAGCAATAAAAAATGCTCCGACGCCTTCGAAATATTCTTCTGGCCCGTATTCGGGATTTGAAGATTTTCGTTATCCGATCGAAACTGCTCCAGGAGTTTTCGAAGTTTTCAAGACGGATACTAACCAAGCAACCAACCGTTTGTGGTTGAGGTTTGTTGAAAATAATTTTTTTGATCTCATAGTAGATGTATTGTTCGACAACATTTTTTAAAAATCGAGACATTTTCAGACCAACTAATGTTGAAAAAATAAATTCAATTTCATTTAGTAAAAAATCAATTATTCCAGTTATTATGGTATTTTGCATTTGGACATGTAATAAAAGCAATAACATAACTCAATACTCAATTTGTGTTTCCGTTGATCGTAGAAAAATGTATTATTTGATGAATTTTAAATTGATATGTCTCAACTACATGATCATTATTAAGAATCTATATTTCTTTAAATTGAATAATTTATACCATGTTGATTTTTTTATGAACTTCTGAATTCTTTTGCAGCACTCGAACATTTCAATTTTTCATGAAGAATGAAAAATCTGTAAGAAAGCTTGTTCTTATGATGTTCAGTGAAAAAAAATTTTTTTTCTTCTAATTCTAGGTCCACTACCTTGATTTCTGAAGATGGCAGACGTCGCGTGGCTATGGGGAGAGGATACACTTTGTACGAATACCCCGAACAGCATCCTTACATGATCCAATCCATCATCAATGTTCATGAGACTCGTCAAGTAAGCAGAATATCATCAACATATTTTTACAAAATTTATAAAATGCTTATTTCTTACTAAACTTCGTTTTACTATAAAATATTTAACATCTTGACAAATTATAATTAATTCTCAACTAGTGAGACTTTCAAAAATTAATGATAAAAATGATTGAAGAGCCTCCTTTCATGCATTTTTTCCTGCACCAACTTTTTTTTTTTAATCCATTACAATTTTGCCATCCATCAATACATCTTGAAAAAAGAATCTTACCTCCAAAAAATAATTTGCAATATTCTTTTTCTGAGCAGAGTATTCAAACAGTTCAATAATGATTCTTTTATGTAATACATTGATATTTTCATGGTAATTTCACATCTGGGGATAACATTGGATTTCGATTAATAGTCGGATCTATACCAGTATAGGGAGGATGCTTTGCAGAGCGAAACAGGCGATTGCATCGCTTGCGGTAGAACGGCGACGCTCCTATGCACGAATTGTAATGCATACTACTGCTCCGAAATGTGTCAGGCTAAGGATTGGCCTATGCACAAGAACCAGTGCGTCGCCAACACCCAGTATGTATAAATCCCTTCATAATTCACAACTAGAGGACATCGCGCTCCACCCCGCAACTATCTATCTTAACGGAAGATCAATCGTAATAACTCAACATTGTCACTTGAAAATTAGAGCATCTACTACTACTACTAAGGTCAAGGATGAGAGAGCGGAGCAAGTACGCTCACCCCAAAGCAGGCCAAGCCAAAATTCGCCATCCAGTCAATCTTCGAATTTGCGACGTCCTTACAGCTATTCCACGTCCGAAGGAACGTCGAGTGAACAACAAAAACCCTTGATCGATGGGCCGAAGACTCATTCTAACCTGGCCGATCGCGGCTCTGTATCCACTCGTGGTTCCACCGCGAATCTCAATGATTCGCCCGGTCGTGGTTCCAATGCTAATTTCAATGATTTCCCAAATCGTAGTTTCGCCGCGAATCGCAACGATTCGACCAATCGTGGTGGCAATGCGAATTTCAACAATTCTCCCACTCGCAATGCCAACGCCACGTCGAATCAGAACAGCGTTCCCAGTCGCAAGCTTGCTAACTCACGAGATAACGACGATTTCAACGACGCTGAAAAGCCAATTAAAAATGATATTCGTAATACAAACGAGGGTTCTAATAAAAGGGAAAGTTTTAGTAAGATCGAGCCGAAAGTCGAGAAACAAGAGGTGAAAAGCGAGACGATTGCTTCCGACGTTAGTTTTGAATTCGCTAACGACAATTTCCTTTCTCCGGATGTGTTCACGTCCATCACCGTTGTGAGCGTTCTTGATAATGGAATTTATTGGGTTCAAAAGACAGCAGATGTGGATCAGGTTTGACATATTTTGTTTTGCTATTTTACTGGAGTTTTTGACATAAGAAAAGACGAGGAAGTGAAGTGTTAAATTTGATGGAAAATGTTGACGTTTTATCTATGATTTTATTGTTTCCTTTTCTAATACACAAAAACATAGGAGAATTACTGGATTTTGTTGTTTTCTGAAAAAGTTCAACCCAAAATCTAATTTTAAAAAAGTAACTTGAAATTCAGCATTTTTTGTTTGTTTTAATGATGATTTGTTAAATTGTAAAATTGTAAAATTGCCTAGGTGAACGACATGATGGTGATCTTGCAAGATGAAGCCTCAGTAGCTCCTGTGGAAAAACCTGTTCTTGGAAAAATCTATGCAGGCTTAACGTGTGACCTGTACCACCGAGTTAAAGTCGTGTCGATGAATCCTCTCAAAATCTGCCTGATTGATTACGGTGATGAAAAAATTTCTGATGTTCCTGAATTCCGATGCTTGAGCGAGGAATGGCAACAATTCCCTGTTCTATGTCGAAAAATTCGCTTTCTGAAATCTCCAAATGTCGATGTGCCAGTGCTCCAAATGGAAGCCATTGCTAATGTCAAATTAATTAATGTTGACGACGATGGAACGATCATTGTCCAGGTAAAAATCATGTTTGATTTGATAGGCAATTATGATGTTATCGATTTTGATTATGACTTCTCATGATTATGAAATATGTTAAATATGAAATCACATTCGTGTTTAAAATTCTTAAATGTGAATTTTTTATTAGAAAAAAAACAAACAAACAAACTTTAAAATTATTGAATTTGCAATAGATACCAAAATAATGTGAAGATTAAAAAATTGGCTGACTTTTGAATTTTGCAAACATTGACTAGATATGTTTAATGTAAATAAATTTTCAGTAATTTTTACTTCGAATATGGATATTTAAAAACTAAAAACAAATTGTCAATATTAAAAAATATATATTAGGAGACATGAAATTTCAGCGATGTATAAGTTTTGATATTTCGATAATAAGATTACATTTCATAATTCAGTTTGATCACTTCCAAAATGTGGAAAAAAAAAATCTGTTGTTATCATGGTAATAATGAGTTGTCTTTTGTTTCTTTGGAAACGTCTAGGCTGAGTCGAAAAATGCACCAACGAAACCAGTTCAGTCCCCGAAGCCTGCGCCTGTCGCCCCGCCATCGCCTGTCGCCACGCCATCGCCAGTCAAACAGCACAACCAGGCTTCAAAGCCGGCGACTCCAAAAGCTGCTGAGCAACCAAAATTACCATTAGGTTCTTTGCCGTCCTTGAAAAATATCATTGACGTCACTGATGTCGGCCAAGACGGAGTTTTGGAACTCCATTCGCGCCTGCAGGAAAACGCTTTCACTGCTGGTTTCATACCCGAGTGCACAGCGAACAGTTTCGAGACCATTTGTGGCGAACTTCTGAAAATTTGCGCCACGTTCTACGATGTTTGTCCAAATTACGAGTAAGCTTTTTTTTACATATTAATTCTATGAAAAAGATAGGTCTCATAAGCTTGCAAAACTTGCATAAGTAATAGCATTTTTATTTATGGACAAATTAATGAGTTTTTGTGATGACACAGAAAAAATTCAGGATGTCAAAGGTGAGAGGGATTTTAAGTTGGTGGTCATATGTGACAAGGAAGGGGGGGGGGAGGGAATTGCGTGACATATTATTTGCATGACCTGTTATTGAACTTCGGTGTTTTTGAATTTTATACTGGCTTCACTTCTTAAATTGTAAAATTTTACTTGACATCCACTGTGACGACATTTTAACGTAACATATAAATAACATGCTGATTTTTGTTCATTTTTGTTATCAGGGGTAAAGTGAACGAAACTGTTTGTGGCAAAAGATCGGATGGAGATTGGATTAGAGGCAAAATCCTTCCTCCAGGAGGACCCAACTACAAATTGGCTGCGTGTGACGAAGGTCGCGTTTTATTCACTGAAACTATCGTCAAGTTGCACGAAAAGTACTTCGAAATTCCTTCGTTTGCTGTTGAAATTGAATTCGTTCACAACAGTGGTGTAAGTGTATTTTATCGTTTGAGTTTTTGAGGATTGGATGTACATTTTTGAGGTTCTAAAAATTAATGATACAACTCATTTTTTACCAATGACAATGGAGCTTATATACTTCCTTGGATGAGAAACATCGAAAATGTATGGAGAAGTGGCAGACGTCGAAAATGAATTTAAAAAATAATAGTGAATTGCGACGAGCAGCAAATTATTATTGAATTCAAATTTTTTTTGCAGGATGATTTGAAATTGTATATTTTTCCAATACTTTGTTTTGCTCCATTTGCATGTAGGAAAAAATTACGTTGGACTCGAGTGCTCAATTGTGGTTCCACGTTGATGGCAAGCTGGTTGAAAATGAAGTAAATGCTTTGAAGATCACGTGTAATGATGGAAATCATGCATACCAGGCAATTGTTAGGCCATGGGTGCCAAAATCTGAACAAAAAGGAGTTTCCATGGCTGAGATAAAGGACGGCGAAAAGGTAACAAATTTCTATACGATTTTCGGAAATAGCTACATAAATTTGTAGCGAGTCCAATAAATATTCGTATGTAACTTGCATTAATTATGGAAGGCTAGATTTGTCGAAAAATTTTTTTTATTTTAATTTTTTTTTTTAATAAAGAAAGGATGTACTTCAAAATTGTATATTGATTGACTGATTCCAGGCAAGAACTGTGACAGTAAAAATCAAACAAACATTCAGTTGATGAGAATTGAAGTATAACAATATGGTCGACATGTAAATTTGAAATGTGACAAGGAAAAATTAAATTACACCAAAAATGAGTAGAATATGTGATGGTTAATTTTTATTCCAGGTTCTCATAAGCGCATTCTCAAGTTTGCAAGCAATTTATATTCGCAGCATCAAGCCTGATCAGATTGAACATTTTGGTCGTGTGATACAAGACGTTGCTCTGGAAGCCCAAACTGGTACAAACACATGATCACATTTTATACTGATAAAAATTGAGATCATTGTCAATTTTTTTACTTACTGTTGAATTGAAAAGTTCCTTAAATTTGATAAATTTCAATATTCCAAAGTTTTAAGGTCATCATTTGTTTATGTAGTTCAACGTAAGCAAAACAAAAATCTCATATTTATAAAACAAGATGAATTTTTTTATTTAATACCAAATAGATATTTCAGCACTTATTCAAAATCAATGAATGTATACATTTTCCAATTCAAGACCAGAAATTTTCTTTCATTTTATAAACTAACAATTTATTGTTAAACAGCCCGGGTATACACCAGCCTTCCCGTGAAAGGTGAGATGGTCATTGCCAAATTCAAAGAAGACGACGATTTCTATCGCGCCGTGGTCAAGGGAGTCAAAGGCAAAGACATCGAACTCGTTTATGTTGATTTTGGAAATACAGAGATCACAGATATCAGCCGAATCTACGAGATGTCCAAGAAATTGAAAGATGTTAGTTGAATAATGATTGACTATGTTATTTATGATTTATTTTATAATTTTACTAATCCTTCTTGTTTGATTTCTTTAGTTGCGTGGGTGTGTGAAAAAAGTGAAGTTGTCCGGCATTCCAACTGACGTTCCTATGAACAATCTTGTCGCTGACTATTTGACCGATCTCACTGGTCGTGAGCAACATCTGGTGTGTACGTTCAAGGATACAGTTGACAAGGGCGTCGAACTTTTCATGGGCACTGATTCCGTCAATGTCAAAGTTACGGATCTTCTTACGCCCAGTCATGTTATCACACCGCCCGAGAAAGGTTTGTGAAATTATTATGTAATTCTATTTTATTTCATTGAATTTTTGTTATTGCTGATGTTGAAACTTGCTTATACATTTGAGTACTCGGAACTTGAAAATTGACTTTTGGAAATTTTATAAACTAATGATTTGGAGTGAGGAAACTTGTACAATTGAAAAACTTAAAATTTTTTGTAAAGGAGATTACTTGAGGTAAGAAGTTGATGAGTTTGGGAACATCAGAATTCAAAGTGTGAATTGATGTGAAATGTTGAAGTTTGAAATATAAATTCATGAATTTTAAAAATTTCAGTCATTGATATTTTTTTACTAATTCTGAAATAGTACTTGATATTATACTGCATGAAAAATCTTTTTTTTTCTTATTTATTTATTTTTTTTTAATTTAATTTTATGTATAAATGTTTACGTGCTTATTTCAGACACGCAATGTTACATGCTAAAGCATATCGAAATCGCACCTTTGGGCAAAGATGGCGATATCACCGATTGTATCAATCTCACCACCATCTTGCCTGGAAGAGAGTATTTCTTGGGACTGAATGACGACGATCTCATTCAGTATATCACCACTGTGATGCAAGAGAAAGTACGTAAAAACATTCATATTGTTCGAAAAATTATCCTCGAAGACAAAATTGATGTTCAAAAAAATTTGTCAGGAAAATGTAGGTGTATATTGTAAAATTTGCAAAATTCCCAACTTGGGTGTAAAATTACACAACAGACATTAATTCACAACTTTGGAAACGAAACCTTATGAATGCGCAGCATGTAAAATTGGAGTTTGTGATAACTCAACATTGAAGATTCTAAGTTGAGATGTTGAATATATTGCGCGTGCAAATGTGTTCGAAAAATAGACATTCTAAAATTTTCTTAACCGAATTACAAGTACTTCTGATTGAAGGCTTAACTAATAGTGAATGAAGCACTTTGAGAAGAATTGGAACTTTACACTAATTCTGAATTTCTAAAGAAAGAGTTGTTAACAAACAGTTTTTTTTTCGACAGATCAACAAGTATGTTGCCGATAATAAGAATTACTACATTCCTCGCAACTATGAGCTTTGCCTTGCTCCATTTGAAGGCTGTTACTACCGAGCCTCCGTGGTGGAAAAAAGTTACACCCCTTCCTCGAGTATGGTGTTCTTTGTGGATTTCGGAAACGTCGCGGAAGTCCCGCACAAGGATATCCGAATGATGACTCTGGATTTCATGGAGCCCAACACTTTAGGCGTAACGTGCGCAGTTGAAGGTAATTTATACAGGATAAAAAGAGCTCAAACAATCTCGTTTAAACATATTCTCGTAAATTGTGACATTTCGAGAGGCTCTGGCCGATCTTCTGTAATTCTTACAAAATTTTTTCAAAGTTTCTCTACATGAATTTGTCCAATATTCTTAAGCATCCTAGAAAACTCTCAAAAAAGGTTCTAGACGATAACAAATAATATTGTAAAAATTCAGGGAACTTTCCATAAAATATAACAAAAATTCGTAAAAACTGGGTAAAGTTTCAACAAAAAATGAAAACGTGGAAATTGCAAAAACTTACATAATTATTGCTGATCGCTGATTGAGAAAACTTGGCGTTTTCGTATTTTGTTATGTCTGGGTTCCTCGATAAAATGATTGTTTAATGTTCAAAGTATTCTATTTTATTTCATTGCATTTAAAAAAAATTCATTATTGTTTTAGGTTTGCTTCCTGAAAAACTAATGGAAGCAGATCATTTACCTCAACCATTGTCAAGGCGTCTTCAGGAATTGGTACCTGAAAATGACAGCGTTAAAGTTAAAATTTTAGGCTTTGATCCAAAAAATACTGTGTACAGAGTTGAACTTATGGGTATTAAGGAAAAACTGGTCCAAGAAGGTATCCTCTGAGTGAGAATTTCGGTTATTGACTGAAGATGATATTACAGAGAATTGCAGTGAATACGAAAATTTTTCTTCCACATTTATACAGTGATTTCAGGACGAGTACTTGAGTTCTGATTATTATGATTCTAAGGCGTAGGAGTCTTTTTCTATGATTTTCATGACTCCCTTTATTTTTATTTCAATCATACAGTTTTCAAGCGAAAGTTATTACTATTGATCTGAAATATTAGATGTAATCATATAATAAGTATTACTTTAATTTTGATGACATCTAATTCCAGTTGAAGATATAACATTTAGTTGATGACATTCAATACATTATTGATGACGTTCGATACATTTAAGTGATGTTGATGTAATTCTGTTTCGTATAAGAATACATTTTGTACCATTGTACTTGTTTTATATTCATTTTTTCGTACATTGCATGCTCATTTCCCTTCACGATACTTGTTATTTTTAGTGTGCTGATAATTATGTAAAACGTAAATTTCGATGTACTCAATAATGCTTGAAATTTCTGAAAACACAATTGGTGATTTTTAATATTTCTTATAGTTCAGGCTATTTATTTTGTACTTGAGAGCTGCAGTTCAAAAAAGTGTACGTTTATTTAAATTTTGAAATTCGTATATTAGGATGGAAAGCCGCCATATTAAATATTAAAAAAGTTGAACTGCATTTTGGTTGGTAACATTTGGTAAACGTATTTTCAACTGTTGAAAACCGCAGTTGAACTTACTATTACATTATATATATATATATATGCTTGGAATGTCTGCATCTCTCTCATGCTTGCTTGTTATTGTCTATCAGGTCTCTCCTCGTCTCTCTCTCTCTTGTCAAAACCAATCGCGTCGCATTATGATTGCGTTTTGCGATAGTCATTGCAGTCATTGTGCTGTGCAGTGCCGTGTTAAAATCAAAATAAAGTGAAAATAGTGTTAAAAAACGACGGAACCAAACTTTCAAGATGAATATCACGTCCGCCGGTAACTAAGCTTACTCAAATAATATTCCCAATATAATAACGCATGAATATAAAAAAAATCCATGCGCTGTTTACAATGATTTGCAAGTTTAAACGTTCTAACCTTATTCTCAAATGTCTATAATAGTTTATAATTCTCGAAATTTGTCACATGCAAACTTTTTTTTTTGAATAACTAATAAATTTGTGCATCGTAATGAATTTTTAATTTTCATCAACGTTATTTTGACGAATATGATGGTGCAACTTACGATGTTTTCAAATTGTCATGCTTACCTAAATATATGTTATTTTTACAATTCATTTATTTTGTTTCAGCGGGCATTATTTCTCTTTTAGAGGAACCAATGCCGGAATTAAAGGTTTTTGCCCTGCAAAAACTGAATATAGTAGTGGATGAATTTTGGCCTGAAATTTCAGAAGCAATTGAAAAAATGTAAGATCATCATAAAGAATTATTACGATTCATCTATATCTATAACAACTATTGTTGCATATAGTATTGCATTTCTTTATATTTGGAACGTTATCTCAATTTTGGATTGTTATAAGATATGTGTAACTGTAGTCAAAGTTTATTACACATGATTTCATATTTTACAAATGCAAGATGTATAAACATTCTGAAATATTCATGTTTATAGCGAAATTCTGCACGAAGATAAATCTTTTAAGCATCACCAATTGGCAGCTTTGGTAGCGAGTAAAGTTTACTACCATTTGGGAAGTTTCGAGGATTCTTTGACATATGCTCTCGGTGCAGGAGATTTGTTCGATGTGAATGCTCGCAATGAATACGTCGATACCACCATAGGTTTGTCCATGTAAAAACCGACTGAATTGACATTATAGTCGAGCAATTCTTTATAAATCACACACTAAAACAAAAATTATTTCAAAATATGCAATATTCTTAAAATCTCATTTTACGTATTGTTGTTTTGATTCTTCCTTCCTTGATTTTCAAGTGACAGACCTTTTTTACATTGAACAAATCTCTTATTTAATACCAGTGTTACAAAACGAATCATTTTTAATTTTTGATACTGTTAATTAATTTTTTTATGAAGGTGTCGTTCAAGTTTTATCATGAACTTTTGAAGTGAAATTAGATATCAATTATTCATAATTTCACAGCGAAATGCATCGACTTCTACACTCAACAGAGAATCCTCGAGGCAGAAGGAAAAGTGCCCCCTGGAGGCAAGCCCATAGACCCTCGATTAGAAAATATTGTCAACAGAATGTTCCAGCGATGTTTGGATGATTGTCAGTATCGTCAAGCTATCGGGCTTGCTATCGAAACTCGCAGAATGGACATTTTTGAAGCATCTATAATGCAGTCGGTGTGGAATTTATTTCAAAGCACCAATTAATTTTATTTTAATTTTGTAATTATGACACTGAATATTTTGAATATATATATATTTTTTTCATTGCAAATAAGATTTCAATCATTTACAAGAATTTTTCTGAATGAATTGTCCAAAAAATTTTAAAACTATATGAATGTATAGCGTTTTTTTATTTAACTGCATCGTAATTTTTTATTTGTACAGGATGATGTTGCTGGAATGCTTTCCTACGCTTTCAACACAGTGATGAGCCTCATCCAAAACCGTGGTTTCCGTAACACTGTTCTCCGCTGCCTCGTCAATCTTTATCGTAACCTTGGCACACCTGATTATGTCAACATGTGTCAATGCCTGATTTTCCTTGACGATCCTCTGGCCGTTGCTGAACTTTTGGACAGGCTACTGAAAAAAGGATCTGTGGTAGCAATATGAATATATTCTATGAAGTTCTTTCAAAATCATGTCAAAAAAAAGTTTCTATTTGAAAATGTTCTTGAAAAAAAAAAAGTTAGACATTCCAAAATGTCAAAAAATTGATAGTAAATTATGAATTGTATAAACCTCATCGGCTTTGAACTTGAAAACTTTCGAAATTTCACTGTTAAATTGTTAACGTGTATCCTTAGGACATGGTTCTCATGGCATACCAAATCGCCTTCGATCTGTACGAGTCCGCCACACAACAATTTTTGGGCAGAGTTTTGCAGGCCTTGAAAGCCACTGCGCCCATTCCCGGCGCTCTTATGGTCAAACCCATTGTAAAAGCTGCGTCAGCGACGGTTCCTGAAGTTCCAGTTGCTGCTGCCAACAGTTCCGTCGACGCCGTCGTACCTGATGACGCGGCAGAAACTGAAACGAAACCGGCCGAATCTGAGAAAAATGAGCGTAGCGTAGAAAGTTTGGTATGCTTTTTTTTAAAACACTTTTCGTTTCTTAGAATGAAATTTTTATTTCTAAAAAAAGCCGAAATAAAGAGCAAAAATAAACTTTCTTGAATTATTTGGATTCCGATGTATTTCAAATTTCGAACTTTTTTTGCTTGGATTAGAATAACTGCAAAATTTCATTTTTCGATTTCGGAGTCATAAATTGAAAATTTCGAAAGTATCATCTTGAGAAGTGATATTGTATTTAACTATGTAATTTTTTTTTCCAGAATAAAGAAGAACGAGAGCAACAAGACCGCGTCGATGCGTTGTGCAGCATTCTCAGCGGCGAAAAATCGATCGAATTGCGTTTGCAGTTTCTCATTCGCAGCAATCACACTGATATGCTTGTTCTGAAAAATACTAAAGATGCCATTCGAGTGTCGATTTGTCACACAGCCACAGTCATTGCCAATGCATTCATGCATTCTGGCACAACGAGTGATCAATTTTTGAGGTAATTTTTTTGAAAAAAGCTTTAGAATATTTATTCTATATTCATTTATAATATTTTAATATTCTGTATTTATTTTAATATTTTACATTTATTCAAAAAAATGACAAAAAACTCACCCCCCCCCCCCAATAAATTGCAAGAAATGTAGTGAATGGACAAATTTGATGACCGTATTTGTTTGTTGTTTCAATAACGAGATTGTCTATTTTATAGGGACAATTTAGAATGGTTGGCGCGAGCTACCAACTGGGCGAAACTCACGGCGACGTCGTCCTTGGGCGTAATACACAGGGGACACGAGCAAGACGTTTTGGCACTGATGCAAACTTATTTGCCAAGAGATTCTGGTTCAGGAGCTGGATACTCCGAAGGGGGTGGTCTTTACGCGCTCGGTCTCATCCACGCCAATCACGGCGCGACCATTACTGATTATCTCTTAGGACAATTAAAGGACGCTCAGAATGAGGTAATTGACTGAATCGACCTTGTAGGATCGTTCGTGAACAATTTTAAGCTTTTTATGAAGAAACATAAGAAATTTTAAAAATTGAAAAAGCTTAGAAGAATTTCTGACTATTCTTAAGAATTGTTGGAAATAATTTTTAGATTATTTAATTTTTAAAAGCTGTCGGTTTATCAGAATTTTCCATAATTCAGAAGAAAGTTGAGAAATCTTGGGAAATTTAATAAAATTCTAATCGTAATTTTTTTTTTTTTTTTCAGATGGTCCGTCATGGAGGTTGTCTCGGTCTCGGTTTGGCAGCAATGGGCAGTCATCGACAGGACGTTTATGAACAGTTGAAATTCAATCTTTATCAAGATGACGCTGTCACTGGAGAAGCAGCTGGAATAGCCATGGGAATGGTCATGTTAGGTTCCAAGTCGACCCAAGCTATCGAAGATATGGTTGCGGTAAGTTAGAATTTCGAATATATTTTCAATTTTTTATTTTCTACACAGAAAAAACTGACTAGATAACACACCTGTACATAAGGATGTGTCATCTGTATTTTTTTTACGAAGTTATTTATTGAATTGATTGTTTGTATTTGGTTTTGACATTTTGATGTTGATCAAAATTGCCGGAACACTAAGTTTTTATGACACCTAGGGAAAAATGTTCGGTAAAATTGAACTTTTGCTAAATATTTCTAGAAAGAGTTGAATAATTCGACAAGAAAAAATTTTTTGGGTAAAACTTGGTTATTTTCCTCGAAGCGCAAAATGTTGTTTCATGAAAAATGCAAAATTCAAAAATTCATGCAAAATGAAGTTCATGGCCCACTTACGAAGCGTCTTAAATAACAAAAAAGTAATGGCTCATTCATGTGTTCGGATGACGATAAATGCGCCGCTCGTTGCAGCCGACGCTTCGCCCTGAATAATATATTGTTTCCAAAAGTACTTTGTTCTTTCAACCTTCGCAATGCGAGTTCGTTTCGTTTCGCATTACAGAATATCCATCGATTTTCAATAGCTTTTACAACGATACGACGTACGTGAGTTTCATGCCAAGTCCCGAAAATCAACTCATCCGGGGATTCTTCGTTTCAAGCTCCTCAATTTCCATTCGTATTCGCGGACTGGAAAGGCTGAAAATTCCAAAGTGTTCGAGTTTCTAGGAATTTTCAGACTACGAGAATTTACGATTTTTTTATCCTGTAATGGAAAAAAATTAGTAGGGAGTCATGTGGACTTGTAAAATATTTCGGTTTAAAAAAATTTGATGAACGAATTTAGAAATTTCCATTTTTTATTGGAATGTTATTTTGTATGGATTTTGAAAAATCGCGTTAAACGTTCGGACGTATTGAAATAAACATATGGGTATTTAATGTTAACTTTCCGTTTGTTTCAACGAGTTTACAGTTATTGCTAATTACATCGTAACTTGCCACTCTCGGTCTTGTTGGAAACAGTCGTATTGTTGTCGAAGCTGCTTTGGGGAATAACACGAAGCGCCGGCAAGTTGAGCGTGTCATCCTGCACTGGACGCGCTAGTTTGAAGCGTTTAGTTTTAGTTCATTAAAACTTTACCACCGCGTTTCGTAATGACGATCGACGCGTTTTTTATTCCATTAAAAATGTTGCTGTTCGCTAGGACAATCCTTTGTATGAAAGTTGCGGTATTTGAGGATGTAATTCGTTGGAAAAACAGTCGACAGTCGTAGAATTTTATACTCTGTATTATACTTTAATAAAAAAATAAAAGGTACAAGGAGATAAAAAATTCAATTTAAGAATTCATAGGGTATTCAAAAATTTTTGGAAACTATAAAACTATAATTTTCAAATTGCATCACATTTCTACACATATGTATATAAATCTGTAAGTTTGCTGTAAAGTTAATAACTTTTAACAATTTACAACAATAAAAATTCATATGTTTCGTATTTTCGGAATCTAAATTGATGGATATTTCCAATTTGGGGGGGGGGGGGTGAGTTTCGTTGCAACGCAAAAGCGTTGACAGCTGTAAATTTAGGGTGAAAGTGCCTTTCGCTGGCGATGAAAAATGCAAGTTGCGACGAGCCGTAAGTCACGCGACGAAATTCCATTCGTTTATATTTTGCAGTACGCCCAAGAGACGCAGCATGAGAAAATACTTCGAGGACTCGCCGTGGGCATCGCTTTCACGATGTACGGCCGGCTCGAGGAGGCCGATCCCCTGGTCGCATCCCTCAGCGCCGACAAGGACCCCATCCTCAGGAGAAGCGGGATGTACACCTTGGCTATGGCATATTGCGGCACTGGAAACAATCAAGCGATCCGGAAACTCCTCCACGTCGCGGTAGGTTCATTTCCTCCCTTTTTCCACCTCCCTCCCTCCCTCCCTTCTTGGCACTCCGCAACTAGAAATCAAGGGAAAAAAGAAAAGCAATTCGAGGCACTAACAAGGTGGCCACTTTAAAGAACGCGCGAGTCGAGGGGAGCGTCGAGGAAGATTTTGTTTTTCTCGTAATTATGAAAATGAGTCATGGAATATTTTATTTTTGAATGTCAGTGCAATTTTTGGATATTTTACACTTGGGAAATTTGAGTTTACATTTTTGAATGGATCATTGGGCATTCGGAATATATAGAATTTGGAATAAGTTTTAGGAAATTGAGTTCAAAAAGGAAAAAATTGAAAAATGAGAGTGGTGTTTAAATGTTGATGCTGAATAAAATTGTTTGGATGAATTTTTGAAATTTTGATAGTTTAAAGATAGTCCGAAAATTTTGGAATTATGTGGTTTATGGAGATTTTGATACAAATTGTGGATTACGAGAAAATTTTCTGATTTCAGAATCAGAAAAATTACATTTTCTGTAACTGTCAGATTAAAAAATTTCGAATGTATATTATGATCTACTTTATAATTTTTTTTTTTTTTTCAAATTCCAAATACTTTTTTTTACACTCGACTTTTACGCTTCCTGAATTAAACTCCTTAAAAGAAAATAAATTACGTTTCGAGTGAAAAAATATCTTGAATAACGCCAAAAAGGTTAATAAAGTTCAAGAAAAAGAACCTTGTAACCTTTTTTTACTGTCCTCGTTTTCACGCTATTCGTAAATCTGTATGATATTGTTAATATTTTTGCTACTTGACAAAATTCATCACATCAGTTTCTCTTTTATTTCACGCACTTACGAAATTCATTTCCCTCGACTTTATTGAAGTATATAAATTCCATGAAGTAACAAGTTTCATGTAAGGGAAATTCCAAATTTTACGAGGGAACGTTCTGCTCGAGTGAAAATTCATATAGTAACTCACAAGTACAGAAATTGCTGCTCGAAATGAAAATTCAATTTCACTCCGAAAAATTTTGTTTTTCGCTGCAAAAGTCGTTGCATTGTCTTTCTGAAAAACGACCGAATATGGGGATTTTTTTTTTTTGTCAAACCTTTGTTCGGGCCTCGAATAATAAAAGTTTGTAATGAAAGACAGGCAAGTTTTTCCGGTCGTTTTTCTTTTTCGTGCATTGATTCGAGCTTTCATTCCGCTGGCTATTGTTGAATCGTCAAATGTAGCATAAACTGCTACGCGTTGACTGACATCGCATTGAATTCTGTGCAGGTGTCCGATGTCAACGATGATGTACGCCGCGCCGCCGTGACCGGCCTCGGATTTTTGCTGTTCCGGTGAGTGTAGTTTTTCGGCCTTTGTGGTCCACGTTTATGCATGCCAAAATCGCGGGCGCAGGAAATGACGCCGCGTTCACGTTTCGTGCCGTTCGTACGAATTTCATTATTTTTTTTTCTCCCCCAACCCTGTCGTGGCGTAGCCAGGAAAAAAGATACTCGGTCTATAGGTTGATTGAGTTGTTTGTTAGGTTAAGCCAGAGCTCGTTTCTACGAATTCTTTTTTCGTAATTTATTAAAAATCGCAATTGCGATTTTTTGGAAAGGGCGTAAATCGAGTAGATTTTCTCTTTTTATGTAATTCGGCAAAAATAGCAATTTTTTCAATTTTGTGCGTGTAAAAATATCGGTTACTTTTAGCACGACAATGTGGGAAAAAACTGGTTTAAATATTGAAATAATTTTTTTTTTTTTTTTTTTTTTTTTTTTTTTTTTTTTTTTTTTTTTGGAGAATTATAGAAAAATTATCATGATTGATTATTGCTCTTTACTAACTACTATGAAGATGATGAGAAGATGAGATCTGCGGCAAAATTTTGAATTGGCAAAAAAGAGCGTTGAATTTGAATCCGGGATAATTTATTGGCCCCGCGAATCAATATATTTGACATTATTCATCGGTCTGAGTGTGATGGACGCGGGGCGTTTATCTGCGTGGTTTAAACTGTTATCCAAACGGACGTTTCGCGGATAACGAAAAAAGATGGACGATAACGTATCAGTGCACAAAAGCGCGATCGGGGAATTAACGAAAAACACGGTTTAGATTCAATGACGGCACGATAAAGCAACAAATGCCTTGTAAAAGCTGTAAAACATCCTCCTATTTCGACCGCCAGCAGAATGAAAACTTTTCAATTTTCCATTGATAAATTTTATCTTTCCGATCGAACGAACACGTCGTGATTGCGAGAGGGTAAAATCGATCGCGCGAGATGAACGTTTTTCTTTGTTGCTGCGATGATAATAGGGATTTTATTTAGAGGTAGGGGGGTTGTCTTATGTATTCGTATTTGTGGATTTGATTAGGAATACGATATTAGATACACGTGGAATAATTTTGAATGATCCTGTTGAATTTATTCTAGTTTTGAGTACTTTGGGAAATTTCGAAACTTCTTTGCACGATTTTTGGAGCTTCCGAATGTTTGAAACGCCTGGAAATTAGATGTCAAAATTTAGACGTTTTTCAAATTGTTAAGTTTATGAAAAAAATAGAAACTTGTAGGCCCCCCCCCCCCCCGCCCGCCCCCAAATCACGATTGAAAAAAATATTACAATCTTAAAAGGGACGAATATTGGAAAAAAGAAAACTTTACCTTGGCTTTCGACTTTGTCATGTATAAATCCCTCTCACGCAGGCAACGGAAATTATTTATTGCAACTTTCATTTTGTATGCGAAATTCGCTCTTTTCATGTCCCATCTCGAGTTTTATTCACGTTTATTGGATTTATTAAAATGCGAACTTTGATAATCTCGTCGCTCTTTACGAGGTATAGAACAGCTCTTGATTAAAGTTGTACAAAAAAAAACGCCACCGTTAAAAAAAGGCAAAAAAAGTTGGCGAACATCGATCGCGATTCATTGATAAAATTAAAACGATCCGACGTTTTATGTCATTTTATTTTGTGGCATTTAATGTTATGATTTGATTGATTAAAAGAGGTGGGGAGTGTTTTTTTATTGTTCGTAAAAGTGTGACAATTGAATTTAAAACAAAAGGGGTGTTTACGGCACCCCGGGGTGTCAGTTCGTCAATGTTCTAAATGTGGAGCGAATGTTACGTTTGGAAAGGTTTGGGTGGGAATGGAAAAATTTTTGGAGAAATTTTTACATTTTCACATTTGAAATTGTTTGAAACTTGGGAGTATTCAGTCAATTTTGTGTCGAGTTGAAATTTTCGGATATAAGACACTTGAATTTTGCAGTATTTCGAAGTATTGAGAATTTCATGGTTTTTTTAGAATTGTCTCAAGTTTCTCGCATTTGAATACTTGTAGTAAGTTGCAATCGGTTTTGTAGTTTATGAGGATTTTAAAATATTTTTTGAAGTATCTTATTTTGCATAAATATTGTCCTGTTGAAAACTTTATTTTTAAAACTCCTTTTTTTCGTGATATTCATTGAAATATTTATTTATTCAAAAATATGTTTACACTGTAATTAAGTACAAATAACGAATACAAAAACTAAGAAATGCACGCATTTTTATTCGATAAAATTTGACAGAAACGCATCCTTCTTACGTGCCAATATTTCTGCAATTTAATCGACGCACGAAAAAGACGCTAAAGTGAAGGGGAAATAAATTTTTCATGAGGTTATACATTTCAAATTCATTACCATTTTTACAGAAACGATTTCGTAAACGTCGTTCAAAATAATTCTCAATACTTCTTCATTCTTGCAAATATTTCTCAACTTTCGAGATATTTTTTGGAATTTCCGAAACGTTATAAGAAATTATCGCATTTATTCCATATTCTAGACGATTCGTTAAAATTCAAACGATCGGGGAAATATTGAAAATCTTGAGAAAATATTCTGAAGCAATTAAAATTCGCATAAATTTTAACAACCCTGTGAAAGCAACTTTGTTCGTCTTTACTTTGGAAAATTAAAATTTCAGTAACGTTTATATCCAAGACGCCAATTTTTACAACGCTGAAAAAAAAACAAACAAACCGAGTCACCCCTGCATTTTCCTTGCTCACAACTTTGCATTCTTCTTCGACTTTTGAATGCTCTGAATTCTTTCCACAAGCAAAACTTATTTTTAACAAACTCAGGCGCTTTTTTATTTACCCCACGCTAACATTTGTGAAATATTCCAGAACGAAGAAACGACATTCCACATGAAAAATTCGTTTCTATACCGCCGAGCAATATAATTTTTCTCAACGAAAACCCCCTGTAAAATTTCCGCAATTATTAGTTCCATTGTTAACGTGAGTTTTTCCTGGTTTTAAATATCGGAAAATCGAGCTCCAGCCTTCGAAACAGCAATCTTCCAGGCGCGTAGAACTTTTGTTCATCCGACCGCGATTGAATTCGAACCGCGGACCCGAGAAATTGCGAAATCGCGAAACAAGGAAAATCTTGATCGATTGTTTAGCGCGATAATTTCGGCTAGTGGTGGATCTATGGGGGAGGTTTTGGGGGTGTAAACACCCCTTTAAGTTTTGTGTTGATAAATTTAGGTTTTATAAAATTTGATTTTTTTTCTCATAATTGCCTGGCGTTTTCGGACATTTTCGCAAATGAAAAGATAGTTTAACAGTGTTTGGAAATTTCTCATCATTGGTGACAATTTTCGTGAATTTCCAAGAATTTGCCGAGATTGGAGTCGTGAATAATTGCTGGTGAATTTTTCCCTATTTTTTCAAATGAATTGGGGTACATATAATACATAAATTATGCAACTCGAGAAAATCTTGGATCAGTCACTGATTGCAGCCCATTAATTTTTGCTCCAAAATTTGAATTCTTAAAAGTTCCCCCGACGAGTACACGTCGGAATTTGCATTTATCAAGCAATTAAACTGAAAGGAGAATCTTATTTCGTTTGGTTTGATGCTCAGTTTCCATCCGAAGCGTGTCTCGGAAATTTTCTCGGGATTTTCCTCGAACAAATCAGCGTTCGAATAAAGATCATTTAATTTGCCTTTGTGAAATTCGCGCCCCCGTGCGAGCGAGGAAATTTCTCGTCCCACGAAATCCGAGAAGTGTCTGACGAAATCTCGATAGATTTTCTTTTGTCTTGCTGGGATTCATCAACTTTTATTTTATTGTCTTTACGTTTTTTTGTGAGTTTATGAACTCATCATTTGATCAAGATTTTTTTTCTCGAATTTTCAATCGAACATATAAAATTCGATGAAATCCGGAAATGGTTACGCTCCTGCTAAGAGAGTAGCTTTTTACGCGATTTCCCAGTTCGCTAAACACCCCGGTACATCTCCGAACCGCAATTCCGAAATCACAACTGTAAAAAGTAACACGAGCTACAAGCCTCTCAATCACGAGAGCGAGAGAATTATTTCGTGGCTTCCTCGATTGTTCGTAATCCGCAGTTTACCCGCCACTTCGGAAGACGAATTTCCCCAGACGAGGTTCTCTCAATTGCGGAGCTTTTTCGTTTGTAATTCGTCCGGCAAAAAAGAACGGGGAGAGAATGACCGAGTCCTGGAAAAATTCAAGGGGTCTGGTGATGAATGAAAGCGCCAATTTTTCGGTAGATAAATCAACAGGCGGACGAAGCATGTCTGACTTCACGTCCGGGTAAATGGGACAACGTGATCTCGCTGGTATAGCGAAAATGATACTTTTCCGCGTCCTCTTTTGTTCTTTTGCCGCGAGTGGGTAAATATTTCCGCGACTTGCAGGGAAAAAAACAATGCTTTGCATGTTCGAATGGAGGAAAAAGAGCTCGAAGGTCGAAGGTTTAGGGAGGGAAATTCTGAAGTGCTTCGGGTGGAACAATACGAATGATTATTCAAGACTATTGTTCAATTTAATTATTATTCTTTGAGCAGTAGGAAAATTTATACAGTTTTTCAGAAACGCTTTAGAAATTTGACGAATATTCAAAGAAGTCAATTTTTAAAGGTTTTTTCAAATCCACGGGGATTTTTTGGAGTTTTTTTAATTTGAAAAAATAGTACTCTATATACTTTCAAAATATAATAGTACTATAAAGAAAGGCGTTCGAATTATATTTGTTTTTAAATCCGAAAACGAAATTCCCCGACAACCGGAAATGGCTCGCTGCTTTGACGCTTTGTCTGATCTCGAGTCTAATTTCCGCTTCTGGTTCGCGTAGTTTACTCAACACGTGGGCGTTTAAGGCCAGTGCATAAATTTACCGCGACCTCGAACAACGAAACATTATCAAATACTTAACCTCCCCGAAAAAGTAATTTCCTTTTTCTTTCGCGCCGTGAATCGAACGAAAATTTCATCTTTTCAATCACGCCCCAACTCTGCTTTTTCCGACGCAGAAAAAAACGGGCTGGGATAATGAAAATCCTCGCTTCATCATCTTCTTATCCTCGCTCTGTCCTTTAATCATAAACTTTGTGTTCACTTGCTCGGTTCCCAAATATCAATTTCACTCAATTTTGCCGCACAACGCTCGGTGAATTATATTTCGCGCGGGGACGAGAATTTTTCGACAAAAACCTTGTCCAGAGGTGGCGGGCGATTCATTCGACATTTTTTGAAACAATGACCGATTTTCACAGTTTAGAATTTTTGACGTATTTTGCAAAATTATGGAAAAGGAATAGGAGGGTACTAGAAAAGATTTTGAGAAGTATGCATCCTGGAAAAGAATTGGAATTATTGTCAGGGAATTTCATTTTGATGCTGGAAGAATGTTCGAATTATTATTGTTAGAAGTTGATTTTGAAGAATTAGAAAGTTTTAGAAATTTCGGAGAATTTCGGAATTTTTAATTCTTTTAAGGATGTCAAAGAATTTGGAAGTTCGCGAAATTTGTGAAGTTCAAAAGTTGTTGAGTTTTGTAATTTTGGAAATTCTGAAAATTTCGAAAGTTTTGAAGTTTCGAAGCTTTAAAGCTCTGGAGTTTCGAACATTTCGAAATTTTCGTGTTTCAAGCTTTGTAAATTCTGGAAGTTTTGGACTTGTTAAAAAAAATACTTGTTACGATTTTCGAAAATTTTTACTTGTAATCATTTCTGTACGTTCTTTGGTTCAAAAATGTCAAAAATTGTATTATTGCGTCAGAATAACTTTGTTGGGGTCGTGTTTGCCTTCGGGGAGGACGCGACTAATTCCCGGCTCAAAAGAAGTGAAAATGTGTACATGAAAGACGAAATATCTCGTGGCTTCGCGGCCACAGCTTGATTGAATGCGGGGCGAGGGAACACCGGCGCTGAATTTCTTAATATTTTTAATGGCGCTGCGTCTGTATTTGATATGTCCGCTTTGTACTCGACTTTTCGACCTCAGTTAAATAAAAAAAAAGTCGAGACAATTTTCGAGCTTTCCCCTTTGTTTCAACTCCCCAGACACGTGAAATTTCATAGTGTATTAAAAGTACGAAAAATGGGGATCGTGTTCTTCATAAAATGTGTTATTTGATTCCATTTACTAAACGAATTTAAACAAGTTTTTTCTGCACTCATCTCGAAATTGAATAAGTATCTAGTTCTATTCAACGCCATGATCAAATAAGCTCGCGTCAAAATTCGAGCTCATAAATCGTTCAGACGGTTTACCGACGAATAAAAAGATCCTGCCCGGATTAATACATAACGAAATCTACCTTCGTTATCGAATAGAAGCAGCCCGAATGAGATACATGAAAAATTCATTCCTCATCCGGTGTGTTTGCGATGCTAAGATGTTTCGAACGAATGTACACAGGGCACCGGGAAATTAGTTGAACGGAGTTCATTAACGGCGTAATTTTCTCTTATAACGTCGACACTGCGAATTATGTGCACCACACGACGAGTGCATTACGAAAATATGCGACGCGCACGTGATGAACTTCACGAGTATTATAGCTAACTACATATTTGATATTCTATGTTATTGCGTAACTTAGATCGACGATTTGTTAACACAGTTAGAAGGGAGTTCGGCACTGACGGCATGTTCTTATAACGATGTTATTGTGTCATATTCCATGATAAACACCCCAAAACGCGCCAGGCGCGAATTTCCGATCGAATTTTCACGTGTCACTGAGGATAAACTGAAGCAACGATGAATGTTGTTGGAAACGTTTGTCAAAAAGTAAAGTTTTTAAATTTTTCTTGCATCTATCTCTAAGAGCAAAAAAAAAAAATGTTTTTTGATTATGAAATAAAGGTTTTTTGGCTCAGAGTCAGCGATTCGAGAAAAATGATAAAACTTTCCATACTGTGAATGTGGTGTTGAAAATCAAAAAGTAAAGTCGGTTTTTCGTTTTTTATTAAAATATTTTGAAGACCTTTTATGAATTCGATATTGTGTTCGATTGAAAATCGGGAGTACCTGCAATTTTTTAACTTTTCTCAAGGTGACTTTAAAATTGTACACAGTTCAATTCAACTTAAATTTATCGAGTCATAGTGAAAGTTTGAATTCCGTTGTTTTTATTAACCGGAAATTCTTTGATATTTGTCATCTTTATTTCTTTATCAGACAATTTAGTGAATATTCATGTTGACATTGTCTTCTATTTTCACCCCTAACATAAATCACTTGAGTGCGACGCAGCAAGTAAACAAATCGCCGGTATGACTGTAAATATCAATCAACAATCGCGATCAATTCATGGAATTTGACGCCGAGAACGTTAAATGCGCGAAATGAAAGCGCGAGACTATCGTTTCGTAGCGACGTTTACCACCTTTCTCACGTGAATCCCCAAACGGATTCGAATTCAATCCCAAGTATAACTCAATTTCGTGAAATAACGAATAGATTCCTGCGTGGATGAAGACGATTTCATCAAATGTGGGTGAAAAGGGCACGAAAATACGCCAATGACCTATCAATTGAATCACCGTGAACATGAAACTCCGAAATTCCGGGTTTCTAATAAATTACTCTTTTAGGTTGCATAAGTAGAATTTTCCTAATTTTCAATTTGGAGTCTAATTCTCAAAGTGAAATCATCAGTGAAAGAGTCAATGTTAAAAAATACATGAAACGAAAATTTTTTGTTTTCCCTAGTTTTGTGATGTCTATAAAGTTATAAGAGCAGTGTCAGCAGATCAGCATTTTGAAAAAACATTAATTAAAGGTTGATTAAATGCAAATTGAATGCACTTTCCGCGATTTAAATGCTTTTATAGTTTTTTTAGAAATTAAGGTTCTGCTAACTTTAGATAAAGTTAGCAGAACATGGTGAAAAATCGTAGAAAACGCATTCGGATCAGTCGAAAAATTGCCAAAGTTTCGGGACCGCGGAAAATACAAATTTTTCATAGCCAAGTGCGGAATAAATTGCGTAGTTTGGAAATATTTCGAAGACTACGATAATCCTCTAAATTTAGGAAATTTTACCACGAGGATTGTAAATCTACAAGAAAATTGAGAAATCTACAAGAAAATTGAGAAATCTACGAAAAGTAGTACTCGTAGAACATACGGAAATTCCCCTCAACTTGAGGGTAATTTCCGTAAGGGTTTCTCTAGTTCCACACTACCCAAGAGGTCGAGTAAAAGGCGCGTTTTTTTTATTTTTACGTGGTGCGTTCCCCAGTAGGCCTATACCACCACGGTTAGTGAGTTAATATGAGATTAGTTCAGTAGAAAAAGGTTAGAATAATTTACAAATCGCGCGATTCGATAATTGAACCGTCGCTTGCGAATGATGGACACTCTAGTTATACATTTGCTATCGGAATACCCGCATTTTTCCGAGTTTGCTTCGTTGACAAACATTGTTTATATTATTATATTCATGAGTTGGTCCCCTGACTCATCAGGGAGGGCGCAAGGAAATAT
>JAPYZK010001481.1:0-17426 GCA_030522785.1 Platygaster equestris | reverse complement strand
TTTTATGAAAAGTTTCATATTTTAATACGAAAAACTTTTCTGATATAAGGAATTTCTTTTATAGTAATATATGATACGTTTTTATTACACAAGGGAATAACAAATCATGTTCGTAACGTTTTTTAACAATTATAAAACGTAAAAACATACGATTTTATAAGATTTGAAAATTCTTCAACTCAAATTGAAAATGAGCATCCACATTGACATAGATTTGATGGGCAAGAAAGTTGACTATCGGATTTCTGATGCAAAGGTCGATACAAAAATTTTTAAATGTCCTTCGAAATGAAATTTGAGCTGGAGCCTTATAGACTGATGAAAAATGGTATATACATTAGCAAAATGATCCAAAAAAGGGTAGAAAAATTTTTGCATATTTTCAAAAATATTGAAATAAAAATTGTTATCCAAAAAAATTTTTTTTCATACAACTTGTATAAAACCATTTTATAAAACTTTCATAAAACCGACCTTATAAAAATTCGTAGAGAAATTTTTATAAGGTTTTTATAAAAACTATAATTACTAGAGTTGTGCCAGTTTCGCGCGTTCTTCCGAAATTACAAGAGAAACGACATCATTTTTCAATGATTGCAACACAACAAATATATATTCGTCACCGTTTGAGGAATATATTAAAAATTTTTAGTTATTTTTCAAAATTATTGTTGAGTTTCAACTGTTTTTTGTTAAATTTACTTTCCGTGTACACAATCCCGCAGGCCGTTTACGCCGACCGGAGTAGCCGAAATCGTGATTTTTAAATCATCCCGAAATTGATATTCGAAATCGGCGCGAAATTCCGTGAGACAAAAAAACAAGGTCAAAGGTGACATATTTCGAACGGAATTGCTAATTTTCATCGCGTGAAAATGGATGCATGAAAAGTTGCGGCGGCGGACGGCGGCGGAGTCGCCTGGCCGTCCCCGTTTCGACATGAAAATCGTGTTCTGCGCGTTCGAAAGACCACGAAAGACGAAAATACCGTACTTACTCATTGTCCGGCGATTCCCAGAAGTAATTACTCCTAAATTCCTCCCAGATCTCCGATTCGCCGCGAAACCGGAACTTTGCCCTCGCGAAATTCACGTTCGGAGTGTTCGTATTATTTCTTCGCGGAAAAATGAAAGTGACGGAGCGACATAACCTCACTTTTCGCGGGTGTGTGTGCAGTTGAGATCTCGCTGGGTGTGTTGACGATAGTTGTCAAAATTTTGGGAGTTGCGTGATTTCGGGTTAAATGTGAGTTGCAGAAATGAGAGATGAGAAATCAGGGGAGACACGATCGTCTGTGGGGAAATTTTTTTTGTTTCTTTCGATTGTTGTCACGGGAAATCATTTTGTCATAATTTATTTTTAACTTGTGATGATTGCATATTGACGTCAGTCGCCCTAATTCATTTTTACGCTTGGCAGTTTTGATCGCTTTTGAAAATACATTTCTTCATAGGCTGCTTTATTTTATTTTTTTCTTCTTCTTCTTATTTTTAACTTCGTGATTGTTCAGTCAGTTCATCATTTTTTCGTCTAAACTTGATTTATTATCATTTTGACGTACATTCGATTATGATGACAATTGATGCAAGTACATGTATTATATAATTAGCATGTATTATATATTTAATTTATTGCCGCGCGTATCGTTTTGCGAAAAAATTTCAACGAAAATAAGATTTATTTTTCTTCACGATATTATGCGTATTTTAGTATTACACGCAACAGTTGATATAATTATATTACATATTTTTATCCTACATTTATACGTGTACAGTCTACAAATAATTGCTCATTTTTGGTCCATAAACGTATCTGCATTTTTTATATTATTATCCAAAACTGTGTCAATGTTTACAAATTTTGTCGAAATTTCCAAGCTTATTTTTCTTGATTTTCTCCTTTTGAAATTATCATTTTCCCATTTTTGTTTCTTTTAGCTTGTCAGTTTTCAAATTTTATAGTTGGACATTTTTGATACTCCAAATTTTTTTATTATTTGAGAATTTCAATTTTTGGATTGAAATTGTTGAATTATAAGTCACTCAAACATCAGTGTTGATTTTTTTTTATTTGAATTTTTAACTTTGACTTTACTTTTAAATTTTATATTTATTCCAAATTTTAAGATTATTTTGGATTTCAATTTTTTTTTTTGCAAACAAAGTTTTTCATTCCACCTCACAAATTTTCAATTTTTTTTCGAAAAGTAAACTTTTCTGGGTTTGGAAGTATAAATTTGCCATTTTTCGATGATTGATTGAAATTAGTTTATTTCCAAATTTGGAAATATTGGAATTTTTACATTCCTGAATTTTGAAGTTGTACATGTTGTACAATTTCCATATCTTGTTATACTTGTTATTGAAATGATATTCATCATCAATTTTGAAAATAAAATATGCAATTTTCAAACTGTATTCTGGCATGTTTAATAAATTTTCCAGAAATGTATCCTTAACACGTCTTTTTCAGTGTTTGTAATTATGTGCTCGATTATCGCAGAGAATAGTTTTTGAGAATATTGGACAATTTATTAACAGAATTTTCGAATTTCTGAAGCTTGAAAATTGCAGCCAAATGTGGAAATCTAAAATGCCGTATTCGTGAATTCTATGTACTTCCAATAATGGAATTCATGATATTAGTCAAGTTTGCGATTTCCAGAGTATTATTCACACGTGGAAAGTAGAAAAGAAATGTGAAAACTCGAAAATGTGCAAATTGAAATATTGAATGTGTTTCAAGTTGTAAATTGGATATACTTAGCACATTTTTCGAAAAAAATGTGTACAAGTAATAAACTTTTATTTGGTCCTTGAAATGTACAACAATGAGAAAATGGAGAAAATCGTATGGAAGGGAATGTCATGTCCCTGCTGTGACTCATCTGATTGTGAGATGTATCTCATCATTATTACGGCTTCCTTCCAATCCAATAATGCTTTTCCATTTAAATTTAAACAACTGCTGCTGCATTTTATTGCCTACTTGCTATTTTTTCCTCTGCTTCCTTGATTTTTCGGAAATAGGAAAACACGCGTATTTATTTATTCATCAACTGTCCTTACTTGAAATTCTTTCTCGCGAAAAATGCGCATCATTCGAGATTTAGTTTCATTGTGAGAATTATATCAAAAATTCGTCTCTCACTCAATCCATGACAATGTTCGAAACGTTGTAGAAAATGTTTCACAAATCAGCAGCGGTTTTTTAATCAACTCGAACGTCGGAGAATTTTACAACATTTCCATGCCATGCATGCATGAAACTTCGCTCGTCACCATGAAAGGGCAAAAGGTGAGGTAAAAAGATTCGAACGATCTCACGAATTTCCCTCGTCATTTGAAGTAATGGCAAAAAAGTGATGCCTAATAGCTGCATGGAAGCACGTGATACGTGAGAAAATAATAGCAAGTACAAGTACACAAGTACAGTACATAAATGCATGCGTCACAACGCACACTGATTTTCACAAGTGTCAACTTTTTCGAGAAACTAGATAATTTTGAACATTTTCAGCATTTCAAGATTTTCAACAATTTTGGAAATTCTCAGAGTTTGGAGGATTTCGAGAATTTTACAAGTTTTTAGAAGTTTGAAAATATCAAAATTTTGAGAATTTTGAAAATTTCGAAGTTCTAAAAAAGTTTTGAAAATTCTGGAAATTTGAAATATTTCCATTATTTTCCATAATTCTTGATATTACGAAAATTTTACGAATTTTTCACATTTCGAGAAACTAGATTATTTTTAACATTTCCAACATTTCAAGATTTTTAACAATTTTTGAAATTTTCAGAGTTTGGAGGATTTCGAAAATTTAACAAGTTTTTAGAAGTTTGAAAATTTTTAGAATTTCAACGATTTCGAAAATTTCAAAGTTTTAAAAAAGTTTCAACTATTATGGACATTCACAATGTTTTCATAATTCTTGAAATTACGAGAATTTTACGAATTTCGGAGATTTCGAGAAACTCAGTAATTTGGAATATTTTCAACATTTCAAGATTTTTAACAATTTTGAGAATTTTAAAAGTTTGAAGTATTTTCAGGATTTTGGAAATTATTGGAATTTTGAAAAGTTCGAGAATTTGAAAATTTTCGTACATTTCAGAGATTTGTAAAAGTTTCGAAAATTATAAAAATTTGAAATATTTTCATAATTCTTCATATCACCAAAATTTTACGGATTCTTCACATTTCGAGACACTTGATAATTTGGAACATTTCGAGATTTTAAATAATTAAGAGAATTTCGAGATTTTTCAGTATTTTGATAATTTTTAGAATTCCAAAAATTTTCAGAAATTTCAGAAATTTAAAAATGTTTCGAAAATCTCGAGAATACGGCAGTTTTCATAATTTTCAAAATTTTCCGAGTTTATAAAATTTCGGTAAACCTTTGTTTAGTTGAAATATTTTTAATATATTTCAAGATTTTCGACTATTTCGATGAATTTTAAAGTTTAGAGGATTTTAAAAAATTTTAGAGATTTCAAACACTTTCGAAAATTCTAAGAAATTAGAAAATTTGTATAATTCTCTAATAAAACTTTACTTTTCATATTCGTTGAATCAATTTCGAGTGAAAATCACCTTAGCCCTCCCCGAACGAAATTTCTGGTTACGTCTTTGATTCATTACTATAACAGTATGTATGTATTGCCAAGTCGAATGCAAGTTTGGCGAAGGGCCGAATGTTTTTGCACTTATTATCTCGCAAAATCCCCATACCATATTCTCGTGGTTCCCATGCAGCAGCAGCAGCAACTTCCGGAATGAGGATGGTCCCCAGAATGGTTTTTTTCAACCCGATGAAATAATGAAAAAACACGAAAACTATTTTTTTTGTTCGTCGTCACAGCTAGCTGTGACCGATTTTAGAGGGTGAATTCCATTGATTTTTCCGCCTTTTCCCCCAAGGTATTTGGGTCATTTTTTTCCTAGCCAAACGTGATGTGCGACTTCAATTTCAAAATTTGCGTATTATACAGAAATTTCGACAAAGAAAAAAAAAAAAAGAAAAAACCCTGAATCCAGAAAAACAACGCAAAAAGAGACAAGAAAATGGTCGTCGTAAAGCCGAGAATTAGTCGCGAGGATTCCCAACGCGAGCATTTTTCCTCCACCCTTAAATCATCCTTGACCCAACAAATTTCCCCCGAATTCCACGAGCACCCTTACATTTTCCCTAATTAATTGTTCCTGATGGGAATTACAGCTCCAACGATAATTAAACATATTAAAGCAAGTCAAGGTGTTTTCTATACTTGTACGGAAATTATTGTGATTTCAATTTCGTTGGATGAATGTTTTAAGTGACATTTTCGGAGCAGCGCTTACCCCTCCCTAGATCGAATAATAATTACTCCTGCAGCCCCACATTAATATTTAACCCAACTCGGGCTTGATATATTTATAGATACATCGAAACTCTGACTTATTGATTCAGTTTCCAGCCGAGACTATCTATACATCTACAGCTGCTGTGCTTCAATCAATAACAGTTATCTATCAGTTACACTTTTTTCTTTTTTTTGTCCTTTCCTTTTTTTCTTTCCTTTGAATTCCTCCACAATCGCGTCTCTTTACCTTTTATCCTTGAGAGATGTCGTGCATTTTTTTTATTACATTTTTCAAACTGATTCGAGGTTTTTTGAATTTATACAGTTTTTCGCCAGCGCTGCTAAATAAGTTTGAGGGCACGAATTGGGGATTTTTTTACATACTATAACTTTCGGATTACTTCAGTTAAAAATTGGACGTTTAATTTCTTCCGCCAACCTCCGGGAATTTAGTCGCTCCCTTCTTTCCTTTCCGTAGTTAAATTATTGAAAGAGTTTTTGATACTTGGTCACTTTCAGATTCGATCCTGAATCGTTCAAGGGTCCATAATTATTGAGGATCGATACTGAGTTCGAATTTTGGGGTACTGGAGTTCAGGGGATACGAATGATAATTTTAGCACAGATTATTCAGCAAAAAATAAACGAGCGTCGAATCTAAAAATTAAACTGGAATAAATAACGAGAATAATTATCTCGCACATCACGTTTGGCTACGGAAAAAATGACCCAAATACCTCGGGGGAAAAGGCGGAAAAATCAATGGAATTCACCCTCTAAAATCCGTCACAGCTAGCTGTGACGACGAACAAAGAAGATAGTTTCCGTGTTTTTTCATTATTTCATCGGGTTGAAAAAAACCATTCTGGGGACCATCCTCATTCCGGAAGTTGCTGCTGCTGCTGCATGGGAACCATGAGAATATGATATGGGAATTTTGCGAGAATTAGAGAGCAAAAACATTCGGCTCTTCGCCGAACTTCCATTCGACTAGGCAATACATACTGTTATAATAATGATGCATTGAAGCCTGGAGGAGCGAAAGTTGCAGAATTCCGCGCTCGCAACCTGTAAGCCTTGTCGCGTGCTGCGAATGATCATAATTATAATGAACAGTAATTTTGTAATGGTTTCTGGTGTGACGTGTACGAGGGTCATTCGCGCCTGCAGGTCGCTTTCTTCGCCATCATCATCATCATCATCGATGATGGTGATGAAGATGGTGTTTTCGATGATTTTCAGCTGTCGCTCATTAAACGTTAAAGCTTTAAACACGCTTTCGCCGTGACCTCTGAAACTACTCCACACACCGGCCTATATTATATAAGTATCATGATGATACTACCTGCAACAGAACTCATCATCTGATCGGTGCGTTGTGACGCATGCATTTATGTATTGTATTTGTACTTGATGCTATTATTTTCTCACGTACCACGCGCTCCCGTGCAGCTATTAGGCATTACTTTTTTTGCCGTTACTTCAAATGACGAGTGAAATTCGTGGGATCGTTCGAATCTTTTTTACCTCACATTTTGCCCTTTCATGGTGACGAGCAAAGTTTCATGGAAGATCACAAATCGAACACATAAGTAATTCTCTCAAAGTAGTTCGATTTCGAATCTTTTCCTATACGACATTATTTCCATTCTGGTTATCTTCGTAGATTACGTCGATTCAATTGGGTTCTTTACGGTTGTATGTATAAAATCCTATGAAAATGCAAAATCTTTTGGTATAATTCGAGTTTGTTTGAATGTCATGAATTGACTCATACGAGTCTTGCAACTCACATCATAACTTGAATTATAAAATAATTCCAAATTTTTAGAGGATTTTATACGTAGAACCGAAAAGAAGCCAAAAATAACATCGCGAGGAATATTGAGCTATTCATTGACATTGCCAAAAAAAGTAATCTATTATAATCTATTTCACGAAAAACAAAATGTCTGTCATTTTGTATTCGGTCAAATAAATCCCAAGTTGGTGATCAGCGAACCAGCAAACCGTCTAATATTATATTTCAGCTATATGCAAAGATATTTACAGAAAAATATCCGCCATAGTGGACCCGTTGTCTATTGTTCTTGCTAAAATCGATTACAAATTAGTAATGAGTGGATCGCACTTCTATCTTGGTTGGGTGAAGATAAAATAAAACCCTCGTAATATTTCGACCTTCTGGAAATGTGAGCTTTTGGACCACTGTGCGCCATAGGGATGGGCGATAGTGTATCGATATATCGAAATGTCGATATTTTTCGTTTAGTAGTCGACTACTTTTATTCGATATTTATGTTGGACGATATATCGGATATCGATATTTCCCTCTCGACGATATTTACTCATTTTAATAGATAAAATTAAAACTTAACAACTATCGAAAATGGAAAAAAAAACATTTTTTTCTTAAATTTCGTAAAAATCAATATTCAAACAAGAAACTCATACAACATCCATTCTTGGCGAGTGTCGACGTTTCTTTGTGGCCGTTCTAATTCATTCCAAGAACATAATTGTGAGAAATACAAATGAACTTTTTTTTTATGTGTCTGAATTTATTTAAATACCTTTTAATATTTGGAATTTGATCTGAAATTCACATACTGTTTTTTTGGGCGATATATCGATGTATCGATATTTATCAACCGATATTTCGATATATCGTATCGGTTCTATCCGATATAGATCGCTACAGAATATCGATATTGGAATGCCCGATGTGCATCCTTAGTGTATAGGGATCGAAAAAAAGAAAACTCTTTCTCAGCACAAAACTCATTTTTGACAGGGTCTGACAAAGCGAGCCCCACCCCCCTAGAACTCCCCCGTACTTGTTATTTGTATCTATCAATTTAGCAATTTCGATAAAAAGTTGTTGATAAGCGTGTGTGAAATTGCGAAAAACGAAATGGAAAATGAAAAATAAAAGAATGAAATATTGTTGAATATTGCAGCCATTGGACCTCCAGTCGTTTTGGGGGCACCGGGTGCAAGAGCAAGGAGGAGGAGGAGGAGGAGGAGGAGGCGGAAGAGGCAGTGAAAGCAGCCGGCGGCGGCTGGTGCAGTGATCGGCGGGCGAAGTTGAGGTGGAGGCAAGAAGAAGGCGACGGCCGCGATGGCGACGATAGACGGTCGACCGGCTCAATATGGGATCACCCTCAAGCAACTCCGCGAGCTCATGGAGTCCCGGGGGAGGGAGGGCGTCACTCGAATCAGCGGCCACGGTGGCGTCCAAGAAATTTGTAAAAAGTTGTACACATCCCCCAGCGAAGGTTCGTTCACTTCACCGTTCATGCATTTTCAGCCCACAGTCCCCGAATCGACGTAAATCCCGAAGGCAGTAGTAGAATCCAAGTCGAAATCTTGATCATTTTTGTCTCGACTCAAAATTTAATATCGGCCCGGGGTTGTCAGATGTTTTTACGGCTAGCCCGCCATTTAGGTACCGAAAAAATCGCCCAAATCGCCATCTTTCTTTCCCGTATCACCAACGTGATTGGTGCGTGCAAAAATAGTCTTTGAAGGCGCGAAAATGCGAAAATATTGTGAATTCAACGTTTTACGGATTAAAAAGTTGATGTTTTACCTTCAAGTTTACGAAAAAAAAAAAAAAAATGATAAAAACTTGTTCTTAAACTGTACTGCGCACGTGATGGAAAAAATCCAATGAATGATTATTTCAGGATTTTGAAGCTTTGAAATTGTAAAGTTTTGAAATTATTAAAATTTTGGAACTTTCAAAGCTTTGAAAATGTCGGAATTTTATCGAATTGGGAAGTCTCGAGAAATCGTAAGCACTGAAGTTTTAAAAGTTTCAGAAATTTTGCGAGTTTTGGAAATGTTGGAATTTCAAAGTTTTCTAAAATGTCCAAGAACTTTGAAGTTTTTGAGAATTTCAAAGATTACAGGTAATTGAGTTTTGACACGTTTAAAGTTTGACATCGCTGGGAATCATGACTCCCAAACTGGGAGTCATATGGGAGTCGACTCCCATGACTCCCATTTATCGAGAGTGAATCGCCCCTCGAACGTAACTTACATATGCGAGTGTACTTAAATCGAAGAGATCATATTGACTATTGTAAATTGACCCCACGGATGAAAAATATTATTCGATAAAACCATTCAGACACACACGTGTATTGCTCTTATGACCAACATTTTGATACATTTCGTAGAGGATTTCGTCAACGATATCACTTTTGTACACATTTTCGCAGAAAATGAAATTCCCCCAAAACTTCCCCTGAAGAGCTCAAATTCCCCTAAATTTAGGGGAGATTCCCCTAATCTGGCAACACTGCGGCGCGCGGTAGGGACGTCATATGCTCGTCAGCCATGTACAGTCGTGTAGTTCGGGATACTACCGCGCCAATAGGCGCTGGCTGCAGTCCAACTCGTCCAACTCTCATCCGCACCATCTCCGTCAATTTTGAGTTGGAAAACAAAAAAATAGATATGAGCAACTTTTGTCTTGGATTTGTACATAGGTGCTGAAATTCGAAAGTTGTATATTGTTGATTACGAAGTTGGGGCTAGGAAAATCGGATTCAGAAATAGCATAATTATGAGACAAATGTAGGAATAATCTATGTTTTCATGAATAATTGAATGTTATTGAGAAGAAAATGATAATGGTTGTTATATTGCCGATTGTTTTGTGTGTGTGTGTGTGTAGGTCTCAGTGGATCGGCGGCGGACATCCAGCACAGGCGGGACACCTTCGGCTCGAATATGATACCTCCAAAACCGCCAAAAACCTTTCTACAATTAGTATGGGAGGCACTGCAAGACGTAACTTTAATTATTCTAGAAATAGCTGCACTGGTCTCGTTAGGTCTCAGCTTTTACCACCCCGAAAACGAGGAAGGAGAAGAATCCACCGGAGCTCGTATGTTCTCTCTTTACTTTTCTTTTCTTTTCTTTTTTTCTCAATTTACGCTATCCCAACGAATGGTGAAATTTCGCTACAAACTCCGAAATTTATTACGTATGCATAATGTTCATTATTACATCAAGAATTTGGGATCTTATGAATTTGCAAAAGAATTTCCGGCCACGAAATTCCAATTCCGGAATTTGTGAATTCAAAAGCCTGTAAATATCAAAGGATTTCAAGTCAAAATCTTACAAATTCAGTAACTTTTCGTCACTCAAACTCGACTGTTTGGTCGAAAATAAAATTCGGAAACTGTGTTTGCGAAATTGAAAATTTGAGCATTGCGATGTGGCAAAATGGGGGGAGGGGGGACTCATAAGATTTGCCGAAAAACTTTTTTGTATTTATTGGAAAAATGTGAATAATTTGTAATTCCGAAAGACGCCGAAAGAAAAGAGGAATTGGAGGAATATGTGTTGAGAAATAATGAATAAATAAATAAATAAATAAGTCAAAGAAAAATCCATGTTTTTCGATATTCCCAGTCAATTGTTGTTATTAATTGCCATTTAAAATGTTTTTGCGAGAAAAAAATCCACCGAGCCGGGAATCGAACCCAGGACCTTCCAATTACATGTCGGGTGCTCTAACCAATTATCCGAAGTAGCTCAGTTGGTTAGCGCACCCGACATGAAATTGGGAGGTCCTGGGTTCGATTCCCGGCTCGGTGGATTTTTTTTTCTCGCAAAAAACCATTTTAAATGCTAATTAATAACAAAAACTGACTTGGAACATCGAAAAATATGGATTTTTCTCTGATTCAACAACCCAGTGACAAAAAAAATGAACGTTTTCAAATGAATTAGTGTCGATGATTGTTATAATTTGCAGCGTCGATAGACGAAGATGAGGCGAAGTACGGTTGGATCGAAGGCCTCGCGATTTTGATATCCGTCATAGTGGTCGTGATAGTGACGGCTTTCAATGACTATTCGAAGGAGCGGCAATTTCGGGGCCTCCAAAATAGGATAGAAGGGGAACACAAATTTTCAGTTATCCGGCAAGGAGAGGTCAAACAAATTTCCGTGTCGGACATTGTTGTAGGCGACATTTGTCAGGTGAGTAATCGTCACCCTTTTGACCCTCCATTTTCCGGCTCTGTTATAATTGAGCATAATATATATTTCATGTTTTTTCTCTCATTACTCATTATTACGAAATTAATTCTATCGAAACTCGCTGAAAAACACAGAGTCAATAAATTGAGATAAATTTTTATCATTCTCCCAACTTTGTACCCAATTGTCAAATTGATGTTGACTCATCTGCATTGATTTCGAAGCGTTTCGTCAAATGTAATTCGGATGAATTGAGAAAGTTTTCCAACTGTTGTTGGATCTTGAGATTCTTGATAGTGCTCAAGGATTTTCATTATGGAAATTTTTTTTGGATGATATCTCGGAAACGTTTTTGTATAATCTTCTGGATATGAGCTATTCTCAGGTTTTGGTTTTTGTTACAAAAAAAAAAAAATTGGAAAAAATCTTAAAACTTTACTACCCCTATTGAATTGTGGCAAAATTACAAAATATGGCTTTCCTCAACCAAAACAAAAATGCAGGTTGTAATAGAAGTTGTGGATTGAAAAAATTCGAAAATGTTCCATCCAAAACATTGATCAAAACAGGGTGCAGTTGAAGCGAAAAATTGAAAAATTCCGATTCATTTCCAAACAGTGGAAGAATTGTTTGGGAACATAATAATCAAGATATTCAAAAATATTATAATATATTACGATAATTCCACCAAATTGAGTCACTTTCTTTGACTCAAGTAACGTGGAAAACATTGAATTTGCTTTATATGATAATTAGAATTTTCGAATACTCGTAAAAACAAAAGGTATTTTATTTTATTCGATACAGTTGAACAATTACTTGATGCAAATTGTTATAGATAAAAGAAAAAAACTTTTCGGGCACATATGAGTTGAATGTATGAAAACTGAGTATTGATTTTTGTGTGGTTCTGAGGGATAATAAATTATTGTGGATCGCGAAAGTTTGTAACAGCATATAATGTAATACAACGATCGCGTTGTATTACATGAAATCGAAAAAAGGTGATAAGAGGTGCAGAGAATTGAGATTAAAAGCGGCAAAGCGCAAGAACATTATTGCGAGGATTGCGAGGATTGCGAGGATTGTAGGGGAGGGGAAGGGTGGGGGGCGCATGATGACGTCATTTCATCGACGTGCGGGCAATGGCGCTCGTCACGAGACGAGACCAGCAACCAACTATACACTGCGCGCTTCGCAGTCCTGCATCGATCAGCTGAGCGCTCGAAAATTGATTTTGCCAGAGCCTGAGAATGGCCCCGATTTTTTTTGTTTTGTTTTTTGTTCTTGTTTTTACCTTATCCCTCCCATTAATATCATTGACAATTTTCGATTAAACTTGACCTTCTGTTTGAAAAAACCACAAGACGAAAATAATATCCCTAGTGATTGTAGTTTTTATAAAAACGGGCAAAATTTTTATAAAATCAGCGAATTATTTATAAAAACACGTTTTTTTATAAGATCGATTTTATGGAAGTTATATAAAAATTTTGATTTTTATTCAGTGATTTCATAAAAACTTTATCAAAAAATGTTTTTCATATAATCTGTCGAAATTTTCATACAATTCGTCTGTTTTTTTTAGAAAAACAATTGAAAGCCTCCAAATTTTCGTATAAAATCTTTATTTTCATAAAAACTTCGCGATTTTTATAGTAAGTTTCATCTTATTAATTAACGTTTAAGAATTCCGAATATCGAAAAAATGGCGACTATTTTTCAAATTATAATAATTGTCTCTAATTTTATGAACATTTTATAATTTTTTTAATGTTCAGAATATTTCTGAATAATGGTCAAATTTTAGAAAATTTTTTGAAATTATAGCAAAATTTGTTAAATAACTCAAATTTATGAAATTTTTAAAACTTTCAAAATTAACAAAAATTTTGAAAATTAGCGAAATGTGTGTAATTTCTTTCAAAATCAACAAACATTCTGAAAATTAGCAGAATTTTTGAAATTATCAAACATTTTAACATTCTTGAAATTTCCGAAATTTTTGTAATTTTGGGAATTTTTTAAATTATCATTTTTTTGCAAAATACTCAGAATTCTGAAAAAATTCTGTAATCTTCATAGTTTTTAAAATTTTACAGAATTCTTACAGTTTTTAGAATTGTAAAATAATGAAAATTTGAAAAACTTCCAAAAATTTTCAAACTATTATAACGATTTAAAATTTCGAATATCGAAAAAATTGCGACTGTTTTTCAAATTATAATAATCGTCCTTAATTTTATGAAAATTTTGTAATTTTTGGAATGTTAAGAATATTTCTAAAGAATGGTCAAATTTTGAAAATTTTTGAATATTATCGAAATATCGAAAATTATTATCGTTATTAATAAAAAAATTTTTGACCGCCCCCTCCCAATGAAAACCTGTATCCGCCCTTGATTTGGCAGGGTGGGATGGAAAATGCCCGTATTCCAATCAACCCAGTCACTTCAACCAGATAAATTTTGTTCATCTTATCTAATAATAATGTTAATAGTAATAATATTCATCTTTACTAATCCTTGTTGATTTAATTGAATTCGATGGATAATTAATTATTCCTCATAATCGAATAAATGGTCGTTAATCATTTGCAAAATTGGAAACACGACTTTTTTTACATAAATTCTTCACATTGCGCGATAAGTTGAGAAAATGAACAGTTATATCCCACATTGATGAAAAGGTAAATCATTGCAATGAGCGTTCTTCGCGTTGTGACGTCAAGCGCAATTATTATCATATTTTGCAACAATATCTAGGTCGCGATCGAAGACCTTTTTCATATTTTATACACGTTTTTTCATAATAATGGAAGTTTTTTCGATCAATGCCCTCAGTTTCATGAAAAACATCTCCCTGAGAACTAATTAATCTTACAGTTTAAGAGTGTGTAATAAATTATTAGGACAGTTTTAGGGGTCGTTCAATTAATTAACTTTGCACTCTTGTTTGATTGACCGCTTGAATTTGTCTACTAAAATTTTAATTTATTGTCATGCGGCTAGAAATCGAGCAGTGGAAAATCCACAAAAGGGTGTAAAATTTTGAAATACACCTCTCGGACTTTTAGAAAATAGATTGGAAATCATGCTCTGAAAATGATATCCTTTATTTCCGCAATTTTCGATCAATTCAAACGATGAAAACTTCCGAAATACACGTTGGAAAAAAAATATATACGTATATATATATTTTTGGAACGAATTTTAGATTATTCAAAACTTGAACAAATAACGAAATTCAATTGAATTTTTTCCAAATTGCCCAGAATTTGCACGAATTCTTGACAGGTCTGCAAATGCTCGTAAACACTCATAGTAAGGGCAAATTTCCTGAAAATTATTTTAATCTCAAACAACATCGAAAAATGACGAAAAATTTCCGAAATTCCATTCAATTTCTATGGATTGTTGCATATTTCGAAAAGTTGCAAATTGGATGGAGTTGAAATTAAAGTTTCGCGTGATGAATCGATCGTTAAATTACAATTACAAATAGTGGATGAAGCATGATTTTCCTCGGTGCAATGAATCATTTCCGTGACGAAAAAAAAAAAGAAAAACACGCTTTATACAAAGTATGTCCAAGGTCGCAGTTGTGTTTTTTTTACTCGTCAGGATTTTTCCAGCGTGTCAAATTGGCGTGACTAATTTGCAATGAAATGTGCCGGTGGGATTAAAATGTGATTTAACCGGATTTTGGTTCATTTACGTAATTAGTAACATGGCAAATATAAAAAAGTTGATTACAATGTCGAATTGCCGAAAAAATTGATTGAACCGTTGAGAACAATGCGTCGTATTTTTGGAACATTTAGTTGCATTATTCAATTTTGAATCTCAGATCAATCAGTTCGAGATTGGATAATCAGAAATTCAAATTGAATATCTGAATTTCCGATTAGATATCGAGAACCAAAATTCGCAGCTTTGAGATTTGAATGATTGCAAAATTTGTCGTTAAAAATGAAGATTAATTAATAAGATGGGAAAAATTGAAAACTACTTTGATGTTTGATATTCATAAATGAAATAAAGATTCGTCATTCACATGTAAATTATTTTTCGCATATTTTGACATCAAGTTGGGATAATTCAAGATTTAATTTTGAAAATACATATAAATCGAGAAACCTCCGAAACATTGTATAACGATAATCATCGTTCATTAAAATTCCAAAACTTGAATGCAACATTTTGGTAGAAAAGTTCATAAGCCACGTTTTTCTCGACTTTTCAACAACTTTGAAAGTCGATTACTCAATGTATTTCGAGTTGACAATAAAAGGATTGGTGAACATCTTTCGTCTTGGATATTTTTCTCATAAGAATTCGCTGGTCGATTTTTTCCACGTAACTCTGAACCGTGTAAGATTCCCAGAAACCTCATAAGATTCTGAAAATTCCTCGCAAAGGCAGCTCATACGGACTCAATAAGGTCAATGAGGTCAATTTTTCAGGAAACTTACAAGGTCCCCGCATAAGCTGCCTTATTAGAGACCAAAAACCTTATAAGGAATTTGTGAAATCTTGTAAGATGTTTGAGAATGTCATTAAGCTCATACATACGAGTAGTTACAAGGCTTACTGGAATAATAATAATTCCTACCAATAACAATAATATAAGGATAGAGATAAAAGCAATGTATATTCGTTGTATTATTATTCCATTCGTTTTTTCGTCTATTCTTTTGCAGATAAAATACGGCGATCTTTTGCCAGCGGACGGTATTCTAATACAGAGCAACGATCTAAAAGTGGACGAGTCCAGTTTAACGGGAGAGTCGGATCATGTAAAAAAGGGCGAAGCCTTTGATCCCATGGTTCTTTCGGGTAAAATACATGCGATTTATGTACTATCCATATCATCCCACCTTCATAATATTATCAGTCATTATTCTTCGCGTTTATGAAGCAATAATTTCGACATGGCAACTTTACTCGACGAAATAACTATTTCTTTGTAAATCGCTGTGAATTAACGTCAGTAATTCTCGTTTGTCGTGATATTACCATAGATTTTATCCCAATTACTATCAGTTATTACCCGAGTAGAAGGAAGAATGACCATAAATAACAATACATATTATGATGAATATCTCAATAGAGCCATTACATCAAAAGTAAACAACAACTTCCATTATATCCGTTTTGTAGGATACGAAAAAATAATCGACACCTATTCTTTCTTTTTTTGATTAATCGAAAAAAGAAAGAATACGTGTCGATTATTTTTTCGTATTCTACGAAACGGATATAATGGAAGTTGTTGTTTACTTTTTATGCAATGACTCTATTATTCTTTGCTGTTATATCACCGTGAATGATGCCCAGGATTACTATAAATCGTCATCACCATAACTTAGGGGTCGGGCACAAATTACGTAAAACGTTTTATGCACATTTTTCACCCCCCCCCCCTCCCCGTTAACGCCCCTTAACGCTTGAAATTTTTTGATATATTACTTTGACGTTATACATATTTTTGCAACGACCCTAGCCGCCGCATTCGAGATTCCGTAAGATCTGGTGGACCCTGCTTCCTCGTCAAACGTCTTACGTAATTTGTGCGCAGTGTCGAAAATTTTGTACATTTTCAAGATCCGAAAGTCTGTACAAGTTGAACTTGAATAAGTCTGTGGTAAATCAGTGAAAATGCGTCTTATTGTGGCGACGAAATAAATGGATGTAAATAATAAGGAACGAACGGAGGAATGATGAAACAGATGGGAATTATGTTGCGCAGGCACGCACGTGATGGAGGGCTCGGGTAAAATGATGGTGACGGCGGTCGGCGTGAATTCCCAGGCCGGCATTATTTTTACTCTATTGGGGGCCGCGGTCGATCAGCAGGAGCAGGAAATCAAGAAAATGAAAAAAGGTTTGACTAATCCCGCAAATTATATAGCCATGCAACAACATATTGTGCCCGTCGTCGTTACTCGTTACTCGTTACTTCCCTGACAAAGAGGCTCAGGGCCGGATTTGCCATTAGGCGAGGTAGGCGGTAGCCTAGGGCGGCAAAGTTTTGGGGGGCGCCATTCAAGGGACGACGAATTTTCAGAATTTTCAA
>JAPYZK010001479.1:0-16203 GCA_030522785.1 Platygaster equestris | reverse complement strand
TTTTTCTTTAATTATTGTATGTCATGAAATATAATTATTTCTGCTTGTTTTATCACAGCATTACCTCAGTTATCTGAACTACTTGCGAGTCAATGAATATTGTGGCGCTTTAGATAGCTTATATTACTGTTTCGACCGACTAGTACCTTTGGAAAATCGTTCGAATCAAGAAAATCGCACAGGGACAGAAGACAAATCAAAAATGTTTCGATACGCTGCTCTCAACCTCGCTGCTCTCCACGTTCAGTTCAATCACAAGTAACATCTTCAAGTGTCAATCGTTTGCCCATAAAATCATGAATTTGTCTTGCATAATAACAAAATGTCTAGGAATCAAACATTATGAAATTAAAACACTGAAAAATTGTTTTCAGAGAGGTAGCGAAAGCAGCTCTGAAGGAAGCCATCATGATGGCGCAAGAAGCCGGAGACAACGTTTGTCTCCAACTTGCGCATGCTTGGATGTACTACCTGACAAATGAAAAAAAGTAAACAAATATTCTAACAGCATTTCTAGCCCTCGAGAAACTAACATGATAAATATTTTCAGAGGTTCATTGATCGCCAGATCTATCGGCAAAGCCAATGTTTTGGGAATCAATCACACTCATAGTTTAGGCTTCATCGCTTCCGCTCACAACGCCGCGATGGAAGCCAAAAGCCCCCAGATCGTTTTTGAGGTTTCATAATAAATATATATTCATACAACTAATTGATAATGTAAAATATCTGTAAATGAATGTATTTAATTGATATTTCAACATTTTCTGTGCAGACTCTCACGAGTGCGGATGTCCTGAACTGTCAGAGTTCCATGCTCGATTTAGTTTCGGTTACGAATGTGGAAAGAGCCGCGCTTTGGGGTTATTATGGAAAAACAGAAATGTCGTCAGTGTGCGCTCAGTTGTTGCTGCTGTACAATGCCGGCGACAAAAAACAACACATGTTCAGTGGACAAACGACGTGTCAAGCGATCGTCAACGTCGCGAATATTTTACTGGAGAGTGGAGATTATAAGTTGACGAGGATTGTGCTGGATCACGCCAAGCAGAGGTTTCCTAATGAACCCAGTAATAAGGTGAACATTTTGAAATTTGGTCTTTCAGTTTTCTGATCTTTCGGATTTTCGAATATATTTCTCTGTATTATTTAATTATTTTTTTTAATTTTTGAAATTTTTCAGATATGGAAATTGAGCGACAGGATTTATGAATTTACAAGACTGATCAGACACGGGGATGTGAGAGAAGCTGAAGCTATTGCTAAAGAAATTTCGAGTTTGGATCCTCTGGAAAGTTTGTTTAGGTGAAATTGATAGTTGCTGTGAATTCTCGAGTTGTTGAACTTTAATGGGGTCCTACAGGTAAATTTTGAGAAATTAATTATCATGTGATGCTTTTTTTTCAGGACGGTAGAAGTTTGTTTGACCAAGTGCGACTACCCGAAAGCTTTGAAATTCATCAAAAGCATAGAAGAACACCCGGATTTGAGCGTGAAAAATAAAGTGAGAGCTGTGATGATTTCCACTCAAGTCATGTGCGCTTCTGTTTTGCCTTGCACTGGCGTTCCTGAATCACATTCTATAATCCATCTCAGTTCTGTTTTGGAGATGGCAATTAAGAATAATTTGTCGTACGATGTTGCGCTGGTCAAAATGCACCTTGCTAGTGTACAAGTAAGTGTGCATAACTTTCTGAATTGCAGTCTGAATTGATTGGGAAGTTTTCATTAATACGAGTTTCGAAAAATGTTCCCTTGAACACTTTTGTAGGGGATGCAAATTTTTGATGTCAATTTTTTTTACTTTTCAACGCTCGCCTCAATATAATATTGTAATAATGATAATGAATGCACATTATTTACGATAAAAGAGAATTTTTTTACATACGTATTTGTATATTTTTTCAGTTGCTCATGAAATTGCCATATCGTGCATCGAAACTAGTCGACGAAGCGATAGTCACAATTTTGGCCCATGGAGGGTTGTTCGATCAAGGACGAGCTTTCGAACTCCACGCAAAATGTTTGATCGCCACTGCTCCTCGGCCGTTCAGCCAAATGAGAAATATCGTAATGCTCGACGCGATAACAGTCCTTATCAAAGCCAAAATTGCTTTCGAAAAAATAGAAGCTTTCGGTAGGGTCAAGAGTACACTATTTTTAATTTGCTGTATATATAACGAATTAGACATGAAAAATGAGCGGAATCGATGTTCTTTCGAGTTGCGACAGTTGGATCAACAACATTCGGTAAAACCGGACTCGTGTTATCTGTTCTGATTGAAATTTGGCAATGTTATTTTGAGTTATGACTGTGAATTCGGTCATTTACGATTTGTATTGACCGTTTTGATTAAAATTTCGAAAAATGTGAAGAGTGTTGATATTTTTTCTAATTTTCGAAATGCTGATGTTTCGAAATTTTTTAAAGGGAACCCAGTGAACCAGTGAGTTCACACTGAACTCACAGTGAGCTCATGGTGAGCTCGCAGTGACTTGGAAATTTCCGCCTTTAGGAGAGATAAATGTGAGCTCACTGTGAAGTCACATATGACCTCACTGTGAGCTCACTAAAAAAATTTTCCTTTTTTTTATGAAGTAAAAAAATTTTTCAAACTTTGTCAGTATTTTCGAAAATTTCAGAATTTTCTAAATGATCTTTATTCACAAGATTTCCAAAATTCTCAAAATTTCGAACATTTTTAAACAATTATAGTATACTTAAATTTTCTAAGATTTTTATAAGTTCGGAAATTTCCTGAAATCCTTTCAATTTTTTGGATTTTTGAAATTTTCAGAATTCTCAGTTTTGCAAATTTGTTTGAACAATATGAATTTCTAAAAGACTCGAAATTTTTGAATTTCCAAGAAATTTCCCAATTCATCAAATTTTCAAAATGTCCAGAATGTTTGAAATTTGTTCGAGATACTGAAAATCGAGTAATTATTGAAATTAACAAAATTTGCAAAGTTCTAAGAAATTTCTGAATTTGTCTAAAAAATGTATCTAAAAAACTTGAGTTTCTGGAATTATCAAACATTAGAAAGTCTGCATCAAGTGAACATAGCTTCAAATTCTCGAACTCACCAAAATTCTACAATGTTTTATTTGCACGACAGTCTTTTAACCAAATTATTATGTTTCCGTCGACGTTTTTCCGTGACGTCCGATGAAACTTTGAAGAAAAAAGTCGACCATTTGCACGATTTTTGCAAATCAGTTTCGGAGAAACATGATAATCCTATAAAATTCCGCCAAGAAACTCGACGCTGTCTCAACAAACTCGTGTCGATAATTCGGAGCAGTTCAAGTTACCACCTCCAAACTTTGGACCCTGACACAATAATGAGTTGCACGATAAAAATTTTCTCGTTGTTCGAAGATAACTTACATAATTACAATTATTCGATGTGCGAATGGAAGTGGTTTTGCAGTCACGAAACAACAACAATTTGCTACCGTTTTTTGCTAGAAACTTTCGCCTCTCTAAAACCCAAAAAACTGATAGCGGCTGTCATTGAGAACGTCATAAAAGAAAAGCTATGGAAAATCGAAGAAATTTGTTACGTCGTTGTTTTGGACATGTTGAAATTCAACGTGTCTGGTTTTTTGATCGCGACGTTTTTGTGCAATAAAATTCAAGCGCAAGATATGGATTTACGAGATGTGCAAGAAATTGTACAAATTTTGATCAGGTTGCTAGAAGTTTACAAGTGGCCGCAAAATAAGGAAACCAACGCATTTATTGAGCGGTTGCTGCAAATTTATCAGACGAATTTGTATAAGGTTTCTGAGGGGATTGAGTTTGCTTCGATGACGAAAAAATTGGAAATGTGCCTGAAACATGTCGTTGAGAATATTACGAACGATAATTTGTTGGTTGTCCTGCAATGCATGTGCGATTGGATCGTGAATAGATCGAACATTGATGACGCGGTGATTCTCAATTATGGTATTTATGAAATTTTGCTTGGTATTTCAGTTTAAATTAACCGGTTAAGCATTTTTTTTTTTTTTAACTGAAGACGTTGAGATACTGAAGTCAAATTAAAAGTAAAATGTAAACGAAAAATGTCTGAAAACACGACCGAAACAATCTTCACTCATAACAGGCAATTTGCTGGAATACGCAGCAGAACAGCACCGAACGAATTTACTCACGAAAACCCTGACTTCCAATATATTCCCTCTCCTCCTAACAATGATAAGTTCTCCAAACAAACTCGTGAGTCTTCTGGGGAACCGAGTACTGCAACATTTAATCGATAGAAAAGGAAACAAACTTCATTTGAATACCCCAAAACTCTTTTTCGAAGACGAGCCAACAGACCTCAAAACTGGGGAATGTCTCTATGATGATAAACTTTTCTTCAAAACTCATCGTGAAGTCATTCATGACAGCATCATCAAGAGCATTGTACATCACTGTACAAAATGTCCTAACTTGGAATCGACTTATTGCACGGTTTGTCTTTTCGCCATCGAAATTCCTTGCGGTTTCACAGCAGCAGCTTTGGTTTGTCTCGCCATGAACATGCAGGATATGATGTTGGAAGAAGAAAATCTACCCCGCGAAACTGGATATCACATACACTCCGCTGTAGTTTCCATAATGTCTCTGCTTTGCTGGATTCACAAGGCGAAAGTTTTCTTCGAGTACGTGAACAAAATCATTTTGGAAAGGATGCAATGGGCGCCTCACCTGAACCCGCCATTATTTCTGCGTTACGAACATGCCGAACACGACGTTTTGTGGAACAAACCCGAGTTGTTTTTTGTCGATTGGGAAGTGAGATTCGGACTTTGGAAAAGATTTCGGCTGCAGAACGAGGATCGTAGAGTCAGTGGTTCGTTGGATAACCAACGTCGATGAGTTTTGAATTGTTTTCGAATTGTAGGAATATTTATGGAAATACATGCGAATTTAATTATTCCGAGCATTCTTTCCGTTTTGCAACGTTTGGAAAATTTTTTGAAAATTTCTTCAAATTTTCGAAAACTTATGAATTGGTGAAAACTGAGAAGTTTCGAAAATTTACGAAAATACTTTTTTAAAAATTAAGTTTCCAAAAACGTTCGTAAATTAATCGTAATTCTCGAAAATCTTTCACTAAATGAGAAATTTATGAAATACTCTTCAGAAATTTCAATAGGTTCTTGCAATCTTTCAAAATTTCTCAGGGTGCTTGTGGATTGGCGTATTTAATTATCAAAATACCTGTTGTTTTGTCTTAAATTTTTGAAAATTTCGAAGTATTCCTGGATAATTTACAGAAAATGCGTAAAAATTTTTTGTAGATGGATAGGGGCGTGTGTTTTTTAGTCGACTTTTTAGAAATTTTTGTAACTCGAGGTATTTCGGTCTTCCGATTTTCGCGTAAAAAAAAAATATTTGAAGTACCCCGTTTCGAATGTATTTTCTGTCAAAGTTGAGTAAAACAATTTCCTTCTTCCACAATCTACGATCAAAACTGCAGTTTTTACCACCATTTAGCGCGTAATAATTGACCGATTCATAAACAATCGAAAGAAACTTTACAGTAGCAAAAGTATGCGTGAGTAAAAGAAAATTACTCGAAAAAATGAAAAATATCATGGTTCTTTTTTCGAACTGTATGTACATATCTGAGTGATAATGCACGCAACTTTTTTCTCAGCTTCGCGCAATTATTTACATATTCATACACACTCCACACATTTACAAATCTTCCAGGGACAAATCCGACCGTAAAACTCATTTTGAGATAGCGTGTAATGGTTTTTCCCAGAGCTCCGAAACGTTGTACCCCGCGTTTAGCCGGTCGGAACAGCCCGAAAATAAAATCGATAAGCCAAGAAAGGTACTTAGCGAGCTACTTTTCACGGTATAATATCGGTGAAATGTGCGGTTGACATTTTTCTCCGTAAGTGTGCGTTGCTTTTGCGGGGGCTACGCTCTCTTGAGAATTGGACTCTTTTGTAGGTCCCTTTGAAATGATTCGGCAGTTGATTATTTATTTCAGATTGAATGTAAATAGAAAAACGTGGAAACTTTTTCCGCGACAATAAAAGTACTTTTCAAAACGAATTTCTCTCATCCAGCTACCTAATAGTTGCGAAAAATGTCTGTTTATTAATTCAACTTCTTCCGTGAATAAACTTTCGAGAAAGAATTCAAAATATGAACAATATCTTCCAAAGTACGGCCTGCGAAACTTCAGTATTGATTTTGCGAGACGCAAAAACTTTATCGAATGATTTACTTTGTGCTTCCAACTTTGCGCCTCGAGCTCCTAAAATCAAACCAAGCAAACATTGGGAGGTACGAACAAGTGTATGTGCTTTGCCAAACACATTCACTATATAAACTAGCCAAAATATAGCCTGAAGCTCCAATTATCGCGAGCTGGGAAAAATGCTCTTATTTTCATTCCTATATGAATTCTTGGAACAACAAATGATATACGAAGAACAATAATAAAACATAATTCCATTCTTTAGTATCTAATAATTTCGCTATCGTTCGATAATGGATCATTATCGAACAGTACGAAAGCTGCTCTTGTATGAAGTATAACTAAACTGCGACTCATCTTTGTTAGCTCGTGGTAATTACTGGTTTCGCGACCGTAATTAATTTAGATGATCTCTGCTTTTCCCATTTTCGTTTTCAATTATTGCCTAATTACCTTGATTCAGTGAAAATCAGCGCTGATTGCGAACTATAGAACCAATTGCCACAATTCATTTCGAATTGGACCGACGATAATGGAATGGTAAAGTAGGAGCTAATACGATAATGAATCAAGCTTCGCACGTACATTTGTCAATTTTGATTTTTTTCATTTTCATACTTTCGTGACTGTCGCGATTCCGAAAATGGTGTCGTTGAAACGTGTTGTCACGTGAAATTAGAGGGTGAAGAATGGTTCCGCTAATTTTTAGGGTCGTAGTTTGGAAAATAGTTTCTGACCGAATGTAATATGTCAATGGTTCGTAAGTAAAAACATTGTTTATGCAGTTTCACTAATTATTAATACACTCTACTGTTTCTCAACCAAGTTTCATTTTACTGGCTGACTAGTTATTGATATACTCTACTGTTTCACAGCTGAGTTTTATTCATCTGGCTGGCTAACTATTGATATACTCTACTGTTTCACAACTAAGTTCTATCCTACTCGCTGACTCATTATTGATATATGTCACTTATCGAACAAAAATATGTACACTAACGGACTCATTACTGAGATATACTACTGATTCATTCATAATCGATATACTATACTGATCTATCTATACTAACTCAATCATTGAAATACTCTGATGAATCATCCTACTGATTCACTCATTACTGATATACCAATAACCATGCCACTCTAAAAAATATATGTGAGCTTCAATCATAACTTACCAATGCATTTTTAAGTCTAATTTTAATCCAAGCATTATATTATAAACCATCTTATATAATGATGTACCTCTTAAATTTCAAACTTTCTTCAAGTGGAAGTGACAACTTCGAGCTAATAAATCCCGAACCAAGGGATACAAAGTCGAAAACAAGGGAAGAAAAATACGTTGCGTTCACTGTAATCTGTAAAGTCTTCATGCACTTGGCACGAATTGCATGTTTTTATGATTTTCCTCACGGAATGACTAGAAAAATACCATAGTCGCGTTACACGCGAATATCCAACTAAGCTTATATTTCCTGGGCGGCCGGATCTTGAGAAATTTTTCTGGGAAACGAAATAATTTAAAAAGTTCCTACTTCGTGGCGTTTCCTGATAACAAATTATCCTTCCTACGTTTTCTGCGGAAGCGAATACGATATGAAAAACGTAGAAGTTAACTTTAATGTGGCAGAACTTCGTCGTTTTATATCCACGGGCTTGACTCGGTCACATGTATCAAAACAAGAGCCGGAAGAGACAGAAAGGGCATCATCATAGTCGACTTAACGCGAATTCAAGCTCCGAATGTTTTTCCACTTCAGAATGCACATTCTCAAGGTGTATTTCTTATTGCGAAGAAATTTGTCTGGCAATGCATCAAAAGTCAAGATTCATCGGAAGGTTTTTGGACAATTTGTCAGTCAGGAGAGAATATCAATAATTAGTAGGCCAATTGAATATACAAGTAAATTTTGAATCAATGGAGAATACCTATAATTGGTCAATAAGTAGAATGCAATAATGGAGAGATAATTAGTAAGGTACAGATCATTCATCAGTACATGAGTAGAATATAACAATAATTAGTCAGCCAATAGAATACGTGAATAATTCGTGGATCAGTGGAGTTATTCGATCACTAATCTATTAGTAGAATGAATAATAACGTGTCAATTATTAGACTGCAATGTGTTAGCAGAACATATCAATAATAAGGCAGCCACTGGGATACGTCACGTATCGGACAGTAAGCAGGATAAATCTATAAACATTCTGTCTTTGCTGACTGTTTATTATGAATATAACTAGTAAATTATTGATACAGTCATTAACAAACAAATGAATTTGTTGAACGGTTTTAACATTTTTTACTGTTGTCAGTTATGTTCGAAATTTCTTTTTGAGATTTCCGAGTTCAGAAATTGACACATTATTAAATGTTTTAATTTTCGTTTCCTCACTTTTGGAATACTGAATTTAAAATATCATAAACACCCAATTTCGAAAATTTTTCATTAGAGTCAGAATTTCTAGTTACGTAATTCAAATAATCAAGTACAAAAACTTTAAATTTTCTGATTTTTGCAATTTTGGAATCTCAGAACATGCATTACTAAATTACTAGAATTATAAATTACGAATATTAATTGAATTTTCATTATACCTTATTTTCAAATTCAATTAAAAAACCCCTTGTACGATTCTGCCTGTGATAATATAGTGTATTGTCGACATAAACATGAAAAATCCTTCGAAATTGGCTATAAGAACACTTATATCGGTTAACTGCAATTATGGCGGAATAGCGTAGAATGAAAGATAAGTATACCTTATTCAACTCAGGGTCTTATCAGAGCGCCTGTAGAAATACATCCAGAGTACCTTTATTCAAATGAGTATTAAGTTTCATCAAGATGCTATTCACTGTTTCTGTGCGAGAGTCCAAGTAATATCGTACTTCGTAACTTCAAAGGCAACTTGTAACAAATATTGAGAGAGCTTGGGATTGATCGTGGATGATTCGCGACTGATTTTTTCGAAGTTGACTGTCATTCCTCAGTAAGTTTATATTCTCGTAAAGTAATCAGATATGTATGTTTTCAATCGTTGGAAAATTTTTCGTATCACCAAAAAAATTCCCCAATATCCTTAATGACTCGAGTATTCGAGAAATCAAGTAATTCTTGAAAAAAAAACTACAATATCTTATTAGATTGTCTCAAACTCTTATCAATATTCATCGTCTCAGATTATTTGGTCAAATTCAACTTCTGCAAAACTTTGGAAATACATTCTGCTCTTAGCCGTGGTTCTATCCATATGAATATATAGTACATTAACAGCTAGACCACTTCTTGGATATCACCCGGTCGATACCCCACAGAAGGCTGATTAATATTCATCTATTCATCAGATTCAATCGTACCAAGTTCTCCTATCTCGAGAAATTTAAGGCGCTGGTGCTGTCGCGACGCGAAATTTATCTCCTCGCCACTTTTTATTCCGCCGTCTACGTCGTTGTGTTTCATCCTTTAAGTAAAAGTTCAATATCTAAGAATACCCAACTCATGAAAGTCTTGGTAACTATCAGTTTCCCAATGTAATTCTTTGGGTGGTGTTTTTCTTTGGATAAAGAGAGGAGGCATTCACTGTGAGGAATTTATGCACAAAGACGTTTCGCGTTTCCGGGTCTTCCGTGATAATAAAAGACTTCGTGATGAAAAGTACAATGACGCCGGGTGCAAATTATTCGTTATGGTTACATTCAGTTGGAATTTCACAACAGTGCGCACAAATAAAAAAGGAATATTGCACATGGTGCATGTACGGAGCTTGTGTCTTTTTGAAGCTTGCATTTAAGTCGGTCGTTCTATATTTCAGGAAATGTAACATTTCCAACATTTTGTCGTTTGTCGTTTGTCGTTTGTCGAAAATGAAAGTATTTTTGAAATTGTACATTGGAAGTTCGTTACTGAAGAATTTTAAGTAAATTTCTTCATAACTGTAGATTCTGGAAATTGGGTGTTTACGAGAATACGAATTCGATTGAACTAATTTTTAGTGTCTCAAAACATTTCAAAATTACAAGATCTATGCAATTTAATTATTTTTAGGAACGCAAATATCGATTTCTGTTGAAAAATCTGTTTTATTATGAAATTAGTAAATTTAGATGGAAATTTTTTTAATTCGTCGTAAGATCGAGAATTACGAGCACTCGAAATTTCAGCTCTCTTTTTGAAGAAAGTTTATCATTCCTCTCCCCCCACCCCCCATAATATTATATCAAAATTGACGTTATTTACAAAATATTATTGTGGAATCCGTTGATCTTTGTGGGAAAGTTCTGTAATCGTGGCGACCTATTTATATCGAAAAAGTATAAAAAAGAGCTCTTTCGTTCAATGGCAAAGCATTAAAAAGAAGGAAACGGCGATTGACTGGAAGTGGTGAATTTGTACACAATGGGTTATCCTATCGCCTCGACAGTTTGGTTTTCTAGTTTCCAATGTCGTTTCAATGCGCGCCGAGCAATCCAGATTATTCGAGATGCTGGGCCAGGGAAACGTTATTCGTAGTACCTCGCTTCTCCAAACGACTTCTATAATTGTAGTTTGCGATAAATCCGTTTATCCGTTACTAAACGCTCTACAGAATCGTCTCCATTTCATCGGTAACATTGTTTGCGTGATTCCGACGTTCGCAAGTAAATGCGATTTCCAGTTTATTGTTTGGCAAATCGATCGCTAATCACGTTCATGATAGTCATGCACAAACAAGATATACTCGAACATCCATTCAATACATATTAAAAAAATTATGAGGAAATGATCGAGGAAATCAAAATCGAAAATTCATAAATTAAATTCTCCCAATTCAAAGCTTTGCAGGAAGAATTCCGGTGTCAAAAAGCAGTTGAAACAAATTGCTGAGTAGTCTACACCGGAAAAGGGAATTTGCACGAGGGTTAAAGTTTTATCAGTCTTGCTCATCTCGTCGTGAACGATACGAATCGACTGTGACATAGCCTGCTCCTATTATTCCCGTTATGTTGAAATGTCCGAGTTGCTTATCGCGCTCAGTTCACAGAAATTCAAGATGAACTTTAATTCATTGTTTGAGTAGTACTGTATTTCTGAACTGGGGAGTCATTGATTTCAAGTAGGACATTTTTCAAATTCAGAAATCGTATAAACGAAATTTGTGTATCATACCAATACAATGTCCAGGAAAGTTGATGTTGAAAGAAACTTCGATCGTGGAAAAAACACCATAATAATTCGAGCTAACCACCGACAGTAGTTAGTGATGACTTAATGCTACATCAGTAAGAGCTAAGTTATAAATAAGTGCAATTTAACTTAATTTACTTCGTAATTTTGAAGGCCTGTATTGACATAGATTATGCTAAATACAAGAAAGGTGAAAAATAATTGAATGACTAGTCTACTCTAGGCAGATAATAACATAATATTCACATCAGAAGCCTTGTGATTTCGAAAGTGAGGGTTTTTGTCATTAAACGCTGCTGAAGGGCTCTCGCAGATAATAATGGCCTGTAAATGCAAAATTCAACGCAGATCTTATACTTTTTATCCCTTCAAAGTTACAATTTTACGACGACAACAATTTTCATTTCCATTAAAACCTGTAATTAAGATCTGGCCTAATAAATTCTACCACACGTGGGAAAAATGAGGAAAAATTGCGTTGGAATATGTGTGACTTATTATTGATCAAAGACACTTGCATATAATGGTGAAGACATATCCACACTATGTATTTCTAGTCTAATTCATAACTGGAATATTTTTGATATGAAGTTTCTGTATTGGAAACATCGAGTATAAAAATTAGCTACAGAGTACTGGAAACTCTCGGCTGAATCTGGTCGACGTATTCCGAGCACGTTTCTGCTCAGTATTTAATTCGCCAGTCAGGTTACCAACGAGGCTCTCGTCTGTTGAAAAAAAGACGAGATGCTCACAAATCGTCGAAGACCGCCGGAGATACTGCGCTTTAATTGGCTTTTACAATAGACTTATCTCGACAATACAAATTACTCACGAATGGCCAACATAAATCTGCAGGAAACTATCTATCTCGTATTTTTTCCATATCATGCTTTTGTCAGTTGATGACAGTTGTAGATTTGAGGTTTTCTTCGGGGGGGGGGGGGGGGGTTCAATATACGTTTATTTAAAATCAGAATTTGAATTTTCTCAAATTGAATTGAATTTTCTCACAGAAATTAAAAACTTCGGGCATATTTTGAATTCATAAATGATCAATTTTGTGTAGTGTTCTTCCGAATATCACAACACATACTATTTTCCTTTTTGATGAATTCCACATTACGAAATGTTTCATGCTTCGAGAATATAATTTCTGAGAGATGGTCTTGCAGGCATATTACAGTGAATTCATATCCACATCACTATGTATGGAAGCTCAGGAACATTAGACTACATAATAGGCACTAACAGATTATCAATCTTCGGTTAAGTGTCACGTGGATTACCAAATCCCATTTGGAGTCACCATTTAATGACGGATCAATTATCGGGGCGCCGAGAGTTCGTCTATCATTGAGTAAACCTTGTTTTGCACGATGATGGAACTGCGAGAAAGGACTTTAGACTCCCGAAGTTTATGAAAACTCTAAGACGTTTCCACGAATAAATGATCCTGAATTTTCGAACATTTTTCATGACTGACACTTTTAGATCATCAAAATTGAAGACCAGCTTGCTGTTGAAAAATAAGATTCTGTACAATAAAATTCGTACAATTTTGATATTTTTGTCCATTCATTCACGTAGGGGGAGTGCATTTATCCCGTTTTTCTCCCTTTCATTCAACTGATCTCTTAAGTATGAAGAAACTGGATGAAGTAGTAGAAAGCGTGAGAAGATAAATTCACGGATAAGCCTTTTTTTGTTAAACCGATCCATTATGTTGCGGGCATGTCTGAGCCATTTATCCTTTACTGCTCTTTGATGTTTATCAATAGCTTCATTTTTGCTAGTTGTTTATCATTGTATATCACTCCGAACCGAAATACTGTATTGACAAGGACTTGAATTCATATAATTGAGTCAATCGTTATGTATGAATTAAATTATCGAAGCTCAGATAATAATTTAAACCAAATTCACGTTTTAACTTTATCATTTTTTATTGTCTATTTTGACAATAAATAATCTTTTATTTTTCTTGCCATAAAAAAATGTTGATGATTAAATTGTAACTTTAAACTACAATCAACGATGCTTATTTTGCGGAGTATAATAGTATATTATGTTCCAGAGGGCAAAAAGTTTTTTTGGACGAATGCGAGTTTATATTCCTCGGCTTCGCCTCGGAATATAATAGTATGAGTCTAAAACAACTTTTTGCCCTCTGGAACATACAATACTTTATACACCGAAGGCAATAAAAAGGTTTTTTGGGCCCAAGCAGGTCAATAAAGGACCGTTTATTGCACTGAGGTGTATAAATACAATAAGTAGTATATACATATATTCTGTCAGACACTTATCGTTCGTTTGCAAAGCGTATGCACGGAAGATTTTTTGACATTTTCCTGCTGCAATGGATGTTTGGAACAAATTGTCTTCGTCTTTGAAGTGCGGGAAGAATAATTTCGTTGATGAAATGCATATAATTTTTTTCTCAAAAATAGAAAAAATTGACTAACAAAATACAGCCATGATTCAAATTTCCTGATATCCCAACGTGATTGTGATGATAAACTGACTCGTCATCGAAACAGCCTAGTCAAGTACCTTTTTTCACGAGGTCGCGCAAATGTTGCGTCGCCGTTTTACTTGCATGGAAATTAAAATCGATCGTTCTCATTCGTGATGGAAACTGTGTATGACAGTAGATAATGGAGATGCGAGTAACAAATCATTTTTTGTTTTGACATGACGTAATTGTGAAAACGACAACCATGGCTCGCCCTCGCCGTCACAGGTACAATTTAACTTGATAACATTTCCGAGTGAATTTGTGGCTACAATTATGGCTCTGTTATCATCACAAGTTTGATCGACGCCGCAACTACAGGACCACGTCGTTGACATTACTATTGAGAAATATTTTTCCATCATGGGCGGAGTTGAAATATGCTACTTGAATCAACATATTATGAAGTTTCCATATTCGTTAAGTTCTAGCAATTAAGTAATTCAAGCAATTTGTATTATTAGAACCTACTCTTCGTATTCGAAATCCACTAACCGAACTCATGCTTTCCAAAAATATTGTATACTTCCTCAAAGATACCAAACTGACTGCACCTCTCAAACTCTACAATAGCAAACAATCTTTCCTCCGGAATCACAGGCGTAAGAAATCAAAATCACGTTCCCTCAGAGCTGCTTTGAATGATATCAAAGTACCCTTGTTCACGTCATGTTTCTGTCGGGCCTCTATTATCTCATCGCGAATGGTTCTCAAAGAGCGTATAAGACAATAATGTCTGTTTGATGGAGTTTTCATTATCTCTACACGTCGTTCAAATGATAATCGAGAAATGGTAGAGAGAGCCGTTAAGGATGAATTTCCATGGCTGCGAAAAGTCTGCATTTCCTTATTTGAAAGTAACGAGTTCAAAATAGAGCTCAAACGTGTCATTAAATTTAAATCGAGACGCGCCGGTGGAGTGCAGTGAGGAGTGCGCTAAAACGATAAGGAATGAAATCACTGAGCCGCGGAATATTATAATCCTCTTGGAAGCGGGAATTATTTCGATTTTGACAGTGAATTGCATCTGATAGCTCAGTCTGGGGAGTATTTTATATTCTCGGGGATATTATACGAAATCGGGTCTTCTGAATTTTCGGGGATATGAGAATGGAATTGATCGCCAAGCTGCAGTATTTCCGCATCGTGTTTTCCTATTCGATGAATCTTTCCGTTGAATATTCTCGATGAAAGAATATATTAAATTATACATATGAATCGTGCACATGAAATGTATCTCGTGGATAAAAATGAACGAAATGCAAAATATAAGCTCGAAAACGAATTGTATGCATATTTTTTTACACCTTTTAAAAATAATTGCGGTGTTTAGAATATTGTCGTGTGAACAGCCATCGTTCGGTCAGTAAAAAATCATCGCTGATTTATGAGTTAAATTAGCCCTATGCATAAACTCAAATAAACATTGCCTCATCAACTTCGATTCACCCCAATACCAGAGACGTCATAAAAAAATCGAATAGGATTTCCAACGAGACAAATAATTGTTTTCCCTCTTTCAGCTTTGTCGATACGGCAAAACATTTCAAGGAACGCGACTTTAGGAATTCAGGCATTTCGTCGGCAAAGCTCAATTGTAATCGACTAGAAACAAAAAGCGAAAACACAAAGACATGAAGTTCGATTTCGTTTTCTTTCTGTTAGAAGCAAACGAAAACAACGATTCCCTTGGTAAACGCACGGATTGGACTTAAAAGTGACGAGAAAGCAGGAATAGAGGTCCGTGGTTGTAACTTGTCAACTTCTGCGACAAGTCAAATCGCTCTGTTCGTGATTAAAACATCGCGAGGGTTTCGAGACCTGATTGCGTGAGTCACTTGAAAGCACAACCTGAGCTGCGAGCCACGCATGTACCATTACAAGGAAAATTGAAATTTTTTTTTTTGTTTTCAATTGTCTGTAAATAAGATGACTGTAAAATTCACGCATAATTTGCGTGAAAAATTTTGAAGAGAGCCGCAGAGGTCAAGAAACCGGATTATTATCATTATGAGTGATTTTGTATTAGAAATTTAAATTATCGTCGTTCTGGTGTGTTAATATGATATTATATATTCATAATAGAAGGGCCGCTTCGGTGGTCAAGCGATCTAATTGCTAAGCGGTACTGCGCGGCGATTGGTCGGCTGAGGCCACTGAAGCAGAAGGAGACGGGTTCGAGTCCCGCCTGTGGGACCCCCGGATTTTTATTTCTTGAAAATAATTTCCCGGGGTCGGGGCACCGATAATTCTTAATATCGGCACCTCTCAGGGGGATTCGAGCCAGTTTCCGCC
>JAPYZK010001478.1:0-26418 GCA_030522785.1 Platygaster equestris | reverse complement strand
AAAAAAAAAAAAAAAAATAATAAAAAAAAAAAAAAAAAAAAAAAAAAAAAAAAAAAAAAAAAAAAAAAAAAAAAAAAAAACAACGCTGTTTTTTGATAATAACTGAAAAATCTGGTATTTTGCGAGAATATCTTTAATATTTCAAAATTTGTATTATTGCATTGATTTAGAAACTTTAATATTTTCTAAATTGTGAATTTTTTAGAATTTGGAAGAAAATGTCATGTTTTTTATATTTTGGAGACATTCCTTAATTTTTTCGATTTTACGGTGAAATTGTTGATTTTTCAAATATGCTGTCCTTGGTAATTTTCATTATTCACCAATTTCGGGAAATTCTCGTATTTTTTTGGAAGATTTTCACATTTCCACGATTCTGCAAAAATTGCGAATTTTCCAGTTGAAAAAACACTTCAAACTTGTCTGAATATTAAAATATTTTACATTTTCAGGATATAAACAGTTTTTCAATTTTTCTGAAATTTGTAATTCGAAGAAACCCAAAATTCTAGAAAAGGTTTAGATTTCTGCAAAAATTCACAAATCACCAAATTCAGCGAAAATTGCAAATTTGTAGTCTTACTCTTAAAAAAAATTCTACACTTCCTGTATTTTAATATTCGTTAAATGATTCAACTTTTTGGATAACAGCAAATTTCCAAAGAAAATTTTCCCAAATTTGAGAATTTTCAAAATCCGAAAAATTGTTTCATACTCCACATGATTTTGTCAACCGATGTCAATTTTAAAAATATTGACCATTCAGTTTCTGTTGATTTCGCGAATTTCGGAAAATGTCAAAGGAAAAATTGCCTCACAATTCCATTTTCAAAATAAAAAAACGTCAATATCTGGAAATTACGAAAATTTGAAGTTCAAACATTCGAACGTTTGAATTTTCAGAGTCTTGACATTCGAAGCATCGAAAAATCGAAATCCTAAGTGCTTGAAAATTGAAAGTACACAATTTTTTAATGAAAGAAATCAAATTCCAAAATTTTATTTCTAAAATGGTATAATTTGAAATTATAAATTGTATATAATCTCTTGATTTTCCATGGGGGATACCAAAAAATGCCGATATCAAGTTCCCACCCCGCCACCATTTCACCTTGTTCCGATTTCGTGGGATGATTCTAAATGTGTTTGCATTAAGTCGCGTCACATTAAATCCCCCTACAGAAAGGTGGGGCGCGAAAGGAGCGCTCGCGTGATAAGGTTCCGGACACACCTCGATACCGGACACTTTTTCACCCCCTCGGGACAGGAGGATACACAGGATCGGGGGGGGGAGTAGGTGCTTTTAGCTAAATGACGCGATTTTATTATCGGACGAGACAGCCGAAGGGCGCGGTGTTTTTGTGTTTTCCCGAGGTAACCGGCCTCGCCTTATAGCGATCGATCCCCGAGACCAAACTCTACCCGCTGCCAGGGCAAGCTTTGCTTTGCTCCCCGATGTGTTTAAAGGTCCGAATTTTCAAAGGCCTGACCCAATTACCCCCACGGCCGAAATTTCCACCTGCCCGGCGGGGGCCGCGACGGCGGCGGAACCCTTTCATCGATCCACTTACGTCATGTATAATTCCATTTTCCATGCGGCGCACGTAATTCCCCGTGTGTAATCCGCATCGGCTTTTAGCGATTTTGGCGGCGTGGGGGGTGCGGTCGGGGTTATAATCGCGTAAGAAAGTGATTTGCCGGAGCAGCGTTGATTTGCTTGGGATTTAGGGTATGTTGACGGGGAAAGTTTTTGCTCGACGAATAACAACTTTCTGAGGGGACAATAGAGTTGGAAGTACTGATAATGATAACATTTTGGGAACGACTCGAGTATGTTTGAATGTTTTGGGAAAGGAATTTGAAGTTTGAAATTGTGTGTGGGTAAAATTACCGAGTGTCGAAAAGAGGGATTGATTGTGAAATGTTTTGTAGATTTTTGTTATTTTTCTTCAATATTTGTATTTTTTATAATTTAGGAGGTTTTTTGTTTGATTTAAAAAAATTTTGTTTTGAATAAAGAATATTTTGATTGAATATTTTCATGTGATGAATTTACGAGAATCTAAATACGGTAAAATACTTTCTACATTTCGACATATTCAGAGAATTTGGCAAATTTTTGAGGAATTCTCGATACTTGGAGATCATTTTTAGACCTTCAGCAGTCTTCATAATTTTTGATAATATTTGTTCGATTTTAAAAAATTGGGAAGAAGGACAGGATTTTTTATTTTTCTTTCCAAACATGAGAGTTTTTAAAAATTTCCACAATTTCAACAATTTCTGTTCATTTTCAGGCGTTTCTAGCAATTTTTGGCGATTTGAAAATGTATTCAGTTATTTTAGGAGTATTTCACTGAATCATTCCCAATTTTCGATCATCGTTTCGAAGTTTGATAATTGAATAACAATCTTTTCGGACTTGTTTCCCTTATTTTTGCTAATTTAAATATTCCATTTATTTATTATTTATCTTGAATTTGTCTGAACCCTCAAAAACGCACGATTACGTGCCAAATCCGTAACTTCCTCCATTCGAGTTTTACCCTGAGAAATTCATGATTCGCACAGGATTATCTTTTTATTGTACAATGTTGTATTTGGATCGAGCTTTAAATTGTTGAAATTGGGTCGAGCGAGAAACATAACCGGGACTGCGAATGACGGGGTAAAAAGTATTTTCCGTACGGAGTTTCCATCAGATAAAAAAAAGTGGTCGGTGCGCGCTCGCATATGGAGCACCGTCGACGTCGGACTCTGTTATTCCCTTCAGCCTTGTGTTTTTCAATGAAAGTGTGACGTTTATGTTAACGCTGCTTTTACTGAATATTCAAACAACGCATTGTTTCCGTGTAGAAATATCGATTTCGGATTTTTTTCCGCAACCGTGAAAAAATGAGAATGAAAAGGTTTTCATTCCAACTTTATTATTTTCATGAATGAGGGATGGAACCCGGAATATTATTAGTTGATTACATTAATGCACGTTTTTTCAAGTTTTGATGCGCTTTGGAAAGTTTGTGTCGGTGTTTGGGAACAACAGCGAAAACCAGAAGAAAACTTTGAACTCGATTACCTCGTAAACTTCATTTTCCCGAGTTACGTCGCGCTCAAAAGAGTAACGGGATCCAGTGTGTTTATCGCTTCTTGATGTTTCGACAGGTTCCTCGATAGGCACTGATGGGGGGATATTAATGGTTGTCTTTAGTGGGATAAAAGGTTTCAGAATTTACTTGAAAAATGGATTTTGGAAAGTTAACCGCATTCGAAAGAGTATGCATCTGGGGAAGAAAAAAAATTGGGTAAGGATTGTGACTTTTAATGTGCATTAAGGAAAAGAACAGAATGTCTCAGGGTGTCGATCGGACCGGGAAAAGATCGAATTTTTTCCGACATTTTGTGGTTATAGAAATGTTGCGTGGAAATTTCGTTGCACTGGAAATTTTAGAAAAATAAGGGGTTTTCGACTATTGTTTGTAATTTTTCGAATCTAAGGAAAATTTTGAGAAATGTCTTGAAACGTAGTGAATTTTTCTTAATTTATCGGGAACTTGAAGATCTTCTCTAGAGGACTTATTTTTAAGACTTTCGAAAATTTTCAAATTCTTCGTATGTTTGCAAGAATCCGGAACTGAGTGTTAAGGATTTCGGCTATTTTTATGACTTTCGAAAATTTTCAAATTCTTCGTATGCTCGCCAAAATTCGGAACTAGATAAAAAATTACGTAGAACTGAAGATTTAATAACATTTTCGAAACTTATACCAGGATTACCAGGATTTGGTCATGTTTCGGAGTATTTTGAGACGAATAATTCCAAAATAATTCGGTAATTTTAGAAAAAAAAAAAAAAAAAAAAAAAAAAAAAAAAAAAAAAAAAAAAAAAAAAAAAAAAAAAAAAAAAAAAAAAAAAAAAAAAAAAAAAAAAAAAAATTATTTTGATCGCAAAAACTTCTTTGAGGCCGATCAGAACACAACTTTCATTCTCACTGGATATCGGAAAATAGAATAACTTCGAAAAGCCTCGTTAACAAAAACGTCTTTTGTTATAATCCGAGATTAAACTAGAAAAACTTGGTGTTGGTAATTTCGAAAATTCTCTCCGTTGAAATGAGAAGTCAGCCAAGTTTCCGTGATCGCTGGATTTATCCGAAAGTTAATTTCGGTGGAATGCGCGAATTTAGGTACAAAACGCGCGGCGCGTTTGATGACGGTGAGCATTGTGACGGCTTTATCCACGGGTCGCGTCGCGGATTTTCCCGTTATGCGCTAACCTAGTTGCGAAATTCAATTAAACAAAACTTGTCTTTTTCTCTTTGCCGTTTCTTCCGGCTTTTTCTAGCACCTTAGGAAAATTCGTTGCACTATTATTTATTCGATCGTACATTGTCGTAATGTAGTCGTAACGAACTTTTCACTACGTGAAGTTTCGTGAATTTTGAAGTTTCGAAGATTCGTCAAGTTCTGAAGTTTTGAAAATTTTGCAAGTTTTGAGTTGCGAAGAATTCAAAAGTTTGCAAGTTTTGGAGCCTAGAAGTTCGGAAATTCTTCAAATTTTGCGATTTTGAGGTTGTGACAAATGTGGGCAAAATTTGAAGTTTGTAAGCTCGTTGAAGTTTTGAAGTTGCGGATTTCTGAAGTTTTTTATATTTCAGGACAGTAAAGTTTTGTAATTTATGGAGTTTGGTTTGTTCTGTAATAGCTGATTTTGCTCCGAGTGACGACGAAATTTCTATAAGCAATCAATTGTTCCATCGAACGCAATGAGTTACTGGCACGGCCAATATTGAAATTCTATCAATGCTATCGATAAACATCGATAAGCTTAGGATTCCCAGAGCCCATAGAAACAATGGTTATAGGCTAGTTCGTTTGTTTTCGCGACAAACGCATTTTCGATACGTCCCCGAAACGGGCTACGAATGCTCAAAAGGTTTCCTCGACGTGGAAAATAGCACGGCTTGTGCATACCCACGGCAGAAGTTATCCATTTCGAGGAAGCCCGTCACGAGCAAATTGCCGTTTCATATCACACGTTGACGTAACGGGCTTACGTCGGCTCTGTCTTCTGGCTTTTTTTTCTTCGCTTTTTACCCCTTTTTCTGCTCGAAAAACAGTGAGTTGCTCAATGGTCTGGAAAAATCAGGGAAAAAATGTGTTGCTTTTTCGTCCCGGAAAATTGCGAAAATTGTTTCCCATGATTTTATACTTCCGGGATATCGTTTCATATCGAAGTTTTGAAGGTCTGAAGTTTCGAAACTTTGGAAATTTTGGAAATTCTGAAATTTTGTGGTATTATTATGAAGCTCTGAACTTTTGACAATTATTAAGGACATTTCGAAGTTTTCGAGAATGTTCTTAAAATTTCAAGTTCGAAAGAATTTTGAAATTGAACAGTTCTTCAGTTTTTTAGAATAAAAAAAATTTTTTTGAAATCATTGAATTTTGAATTCAGCATTGAAGTTTTGAAGAATTTCCAAGTTCTGGAGATACAAAGTTTTGAAAATTTTGAAATTTTTGGATTTTGAAGTTTCGAGAATTTCGAAGAATTTCGACCTTTCGGAGATACTTGAAGTTTAAAATTTGTCTCGTTTTGGAATGTTCAATGTTATGAAGTTATGAAGCTATAAAAATTGTCGCAAATGTTAAAAATTTTTGAACTTTAGAAATTTTTGAAGTTTTCTGTAGACAAAAAAATTGGGAGTCCATGAAAAATGTAGGGTAAATTCGATTTGTTCACTCGTTATACGTATTACTGAAAAATAATGATTATATCAACGAAATTGTGAAATTCGACATTCGTAGTTTTTCCAGACCTTAACTGATGCAAAATTTACCGCTTATTAAATGTCTAATTCCAACCATTCGAAAAACGTTTCTAACTCGGATAGTCACGGATTTTCCCATTTCCCGCGGACTACGAAAAAACCGTAAAAAAGGAAGAAAAATCAATTCCGGAAAACTCTGGCAAGCCGAGGGAATTTCACTCCGTAATCTATCTTAAACACCACGGAGCCCCGGGGACAAACTTTTCTCAACTTCTCGCCTTTGTTTATTATTAATCGCGAATCCCGCTAATCGAACGAACAACTCTCGACCGAAACATCCAGAATTTTAATAAAAAATGATGTTGCTCGCTGACGCGGGCAAATATCCCGCACCTCATCCTGTTGCAGAGTGAAAAATATCTTTATTGTAATAAATAGAAGAGTCAGTCATTACTAAAATCATTCTCAAGATTTTGGAATTTTTCCAATTTCTTCAATTGTCATCAAAAATGTTGAAATCATTTGGTGATCTCGACGGGATTATTTCGAAATTCGCAAAAATCACGAGTACTTTACAACCTTGAGCCACTCCCAAAACTTGACTCCTGCGAAAGTTGATCTTTTTTAAAAAATTAGGAAATTATCTTTTATTGACAAATTCGCGAGGAAAACAATGAGCAACCGCGCGAACGTCGAGTTTTGAAAGTGGCTGTATTCCGCGCACGCAGAGCCAGGTGAGCTAACGGTGCTCGGACGCGGTTAAGTAACGGACTCGTCGCGATTCCGAGCTAGTCGTCCTGCCGGATTTTTAATTCGCGCGCAAACCAGCCGGCCCGCAAAACTCGCGTCGCACATTTTTCCAAGATTGAAGCGCCGAAAAACGGCGACTTTTTTCTCCCGCCCCGATGAATTATTCAGATTTGACCCCGGGAGCGCGATCCGGCTTTAATTTTTCGGGAGCCACAAAAAACAACGCGTTGTCGTTTCATTCCATTTTATTTCTCGGCGTTGGGAGAAATGACTACTGAGGGTTTTTCGGCATTATTTGAAATGAAGCGGGTGGGTTAGGACAGATTTTAATTGGGAAAATTGAGGGAGAAGAATACGAGTATTTTGGAGTTGGAATTTCATTTTGCGTATTTGGAAACTTACTGATAACTTTTGATGCATGCGTTTATAATATTTTTATGATTGTTTTTGATTCTTGAAATTATTCAAGATTCTCGAAATCTTTGAAATTCCAAAATTTTCGAAACTTTGGAATTTCAAATTTCCAGAACTTCTGAAATTTTTATAGTTTCAAAAGTTCAAAATTACAAAATTTTACAGCTTCACAAGTTAAAAATGCTCGACAACTTCGTAATTCATACAAATTCGTCAAAATTTCGAAAATTTAGAAAAATTTATTATTGAATTTAAATTATTAAATTTCGAATTCATGTTATTTTGAAAAAAATTGTGTGCACTTGAGAAAAAAAAAATTGTGGAAATTTTAGAGATGATCAATTATATTCATAAAAATTCTAGACATTTTTCTAGAATCGTGTAAATCATCGAAAATTTAAGACCTGGAAAAATGTGAACTTTTATAAAATTCAAGGACGTAAAAAAAACATTACATTCCATGAAGTCATTGTCCATTTGGAAAAAATATTTACATTGATATTTTATTACTCATTATCTCATTCTATCATTTATCGCGCAAATATGAGATTCAATTTCGGAAGAAAAATAAATTCAATCAAGTCCAAGTAAAAAACGTCGAAGGCCTGTGATCGATCTGAAACGGATTACGATGCGAAACCTTACGTTTACCGTTTCATGCGCTCTTGGTAACAGTGATCGCTTTCGCGTTTTTCCCATTCGATGCTGCGTAAAAAAGGGGGTGAAACTTGAAATTGAAAAAACCACCAAACGATGCCGTTTTTTTAGACTTGGAAATTTCGGAAGTTCTGGAATTTTGAAGAAATTCTCAAATTCTGTACTTTTGAAAAATCCGAACATTTGGGAAATTTGGAAAGTTTTGAGAATTCCGAACAATTCCGAAATTTTGAAGAATTTTGAGATGTTTAAGGGTAGAATTGACGCAACTAGGACGACACTCAAAAAATCGATTCAACCGGAAAAATGACAAGAAAAACGGTCGTTTTTTGTATTTTCTATGTTTGTTCTACTCAAAGGAGTGGGGGGTAATTGACAGCTCAGCGCAAAAAGACGATTACCGGGCTAATGAATACGCCGTAACATTTGTTCGGCTCGGGAAGCACGAGAGCGTGAAATTGTCCAGGGCGGCTCGGTCGAAGATTTCTAGGAACGATCGTATCGGAATTAGAAATAGAGTATTCGCGTTTTTGCGGAGTCAGTGAAATAATTTTGTCGTTTCATTGCTCTGGTTTGGACGGAAACTGAGAGGGCGAGACTGTACTTTCGCTGGAGTTGTATACGAATGTTGCAAAAGGAATGAGCATTGTAATGTTACAGTAATAATTACGACATTGGATAGGTTCGAATGGTTTTGGCGTGTGACGTAATGTTATTATATGGATTTAAACGACAAATTTTGCAAGAATAGCTTGGAAACCTTTCGAGAGTCGTTATTTGACACTTTCCTGGGCGTTTTTCGAATGGGAACGGAATTATTTTTAGAAAAGTTGTGTCGTGGATTTTTTTGCAATAAGAAATAAAATGGGAACTTGCAATTTTCGAAAAAATGCTGGGTCGTTTCAGTAATTTCTCATCATTTTTGTTGATCTCGATAAATGTCGTAAAAATTATCCACGAAGTTTTTTAAGTTGATAAAATTTTCGGAAACTAGTATTAGAACTTGAAATTTAATCAATAATTCAACGAAATATCTATGAATTCTAGATGAAGTTTAAAAATGTTTTGTTATTCCAGAAAAATGCCGATAATTTTCAGTAACTTTAGTCGATCTCGAAACTTGCAGCAATTCGAAAATTTGCTTCATTCAAAATTAGTAAAAAAACTCCAAAATCCACTAGATCGAGTGAAGTAACCAAAAAATTGGAAATTTGATGAAATGTATATCTAATTTCCATCAGAGATTCGTAAATTTCACGAACAGCCTGATTCAAGCTCGAATAAAAGAATCTCTAGGTAACAATTGCGAAATTAACCGATCCCGGAAGAAAAAGCGCGCCATTTTTCGGGTTAATAACCGCGGAAACGGGAATGAATTAGCGAGTAGAACGGGGGAGGCGGCGGGGGGATAATGATTGGGAAGGCAGATAAGAGTATTTTTTTTTTTTTTTTTTTTTTTTTTTTTCCCCACAAAAAGTAATTGTAGGAAAAATAATTGGCTACAAAAAAGGTCCTTTGCACTTTTGCGATATCTCCATGATTCATAACATTTTGAAAACAATTACACCAACTCTTGAAGTTTTCCCTTTTTTGTTTAATAACGTTGTGAACAATGAAGATATCACAAAACGGCAAAGGACCTTCTTTGCAGATAATTTTTTTCTCTGCAAAAATACTCCGTTTCCTCTTTGTGAAAAAAGCCATAGAAAACACTTAAGAGGCAAAAAAAGGAAATCGCCCCCCTTCCGCATAGGGAAGTTTTTGGATACAAAAACATCTTTTACATAATATTTCAGCTGTGTTATAATTTTCGTTTTTGTATTCACCCAATGCTACTGTACTAGAAGAAGCGGAAGGAGAAAAAGCCTTCGAGACCTTAGTCTTGAAAACGCAGAAGTGGATTCTAGAAAAGGTCGATAACCGAAACGCATCGTTGCGCCCGGAGCGTGTCGTAGATCCTTCTTCTTCCACTCGCGCTCCTAATCACAGTTGCCGCATCGCCGCTAACTCGTAATTTCTTATTCAGCTACGTAATCATGCGCTATTCCTTGTTTCCATACAGCGTGTTTGCTTGACAGCCACGAGTCGTCCACTATTTATTCGTCTCGCGACTTCCGCGGCACTTCCGCCCTATGGGAAAATTTGGTCAAGTGCTGCGTTTTCATGGGAACTGGAAGAATTGGAACAAACCGAAAGTTACAAAAAATTGCGTTGGAAAAATCTTGAAGTTGTTAAAATATTGGCAAATTTTGAAAAATTATCACTAGTTCGAAAAACGATCGGGAATTCGACAATTTTAAAGTTTTCTGTAAGGTTCGTCAATGTTATCCGAAATTACCGATGATTTTGTTTGAAAATTGATTTGATGTACATTTTTGTGAATTGTTGAATATGTTAAGCCTAAAAATTTAGAAACGCTGTGCAAATTGTTCAGAACTTTGAAAGTTTCGTAATTCTTGAACTTCAGAACTTACGAAATTTTTGAAGTTTTGGAATTCTCAAGTTTTTACGAATTTGAAGGAATGAACATGAAGTTTAGAGGAATTTCGAAGTTTCGAAGTTGTGCAGTTTTGGAATGTTTGAAAATTTTTGGAATCTTTTTGGCAATTTCATGTTTTTGGAATTTTGAAAAATCTTGAACTTGAGAATAATTTTGAAGTTTGAGAGTTGTTAAGTTTTGGGACTCCTAAAATTTTGGAGATCCCGGAAGTTCTGGATTTTTTGAAAAATTTGTTGCTTCAAATCATAGGGATTTAAAAATTTTTGGAACTTTGGTATCACGGGGTTCTAGAATTTGGAAATTTTGGGAGTTTCATAATTCAAAAATTTCAAATTGTTGAAGAATAATGTTTTTTGAAAACGTATCGTACAAAAGCAACCTTGTTGGCAATAAATAACTGAAAAACTAGTAAAATATGAACAAGTTGACCTGGAAAATAATATTGATGTCCTGGAAAACGTGGAGATGTCATGCAATTCCGCAATAAAAAAGCGCGACAACCCTGGTAGCATAATCATCAAAACTGTCCAATATAAAAATAAAAATATTAATATTATATTAATATCATATTATATTAGATATTATTATTCCCATTAAAAATATAGAAATCAAAAATCAAAAATATCTCGCGATGAATACGTAAGATCGAACAATGCCACAACTCGACTCGAGGGAGGGAAAAAAATGTGCAAACCGTTGCTCGGGCCCGCGGAAACGCAGATTAGCCCCGGCGCGAGATTGCGAATTCCAGCAAAAGCCGATGATCGCGAAGTTCTCGCGGAAGAGTTGGCGTGTTCGACAGGACCGCGGACACCGCGGCGTGACGTCTCTCAAGAAGCGAGCTGAGTTCCGTGTGCTCCCCGAGCCGAGTTTGTTGGAGGCCGGGGACCCCGGGGTAAACCGGGCTCCAACAGACGTAAAAGAGAACGCTTCTTCTCCGTCCCGGTGAACGTCCGCGTGGGTTCGTTGACCCACCTCCAGCTCCGCCGTGGAACGGAAAAGACCGTAACTCACATTTTCCTGGAAAATTAGTTTTTCCTACCCATCGACGAGATTCTCTATATTTTATAGCGTTTACGAACATTTAGTGTCTTGGATACTTTGGGGATTAGGCAGAGCAGGGTTTTCGGGCGCCTGGAAAATCGGGAATTTTGGGGATACATGGAATCGTGAGGGAATTTCCTTTTGGGTCTGGAAAAATGTTGGAACTTTTGTTCCAACGTTTATGTTCTTTTAATTATTTACGAGCGATTATGAAAGCTTGAGAAGTTTTGAATTTATTGAAGTGTGGGATTTTTGAGATTTGAAGAGTTCGCATGAATGATTGAATTAGGAGGCATTTTGAAGTTTCAGAATTTTTGAAATTTGACCAACTTCTGAATCTTCGGAAATTTGGCAAGTTCTGGAATTTAAGAATTATGGAGTTCTGAAGTTTTGCGATATTTTGAAATTTTCTAAGTTTCGGAATTTGTAGCGTTTCGAAATTTTTGAAGTTTTGAAGAATTTCGAGATGTTCAAGCCTTGAATTTTCGGAATGTTTCATATTTTGGGATTTTCAAGTTTTAAAGCATTTAGAAGTTTCGAAGTTTCAGAATCTTTCTGAAGGTTTGGAAATTTTAGAGGTTCTGGAATTTTGAAGAGATTTATGGTTCTGAAATTTCAGAAATATTGGAAGTATTTAAAGTTTCGAAATTGTAAGGTTCTCAAAATTTCAACGAATTCTGGAGTTTCGAACAAATTTCGAGTCACAAAGTTGTCAAATTTCTATATTTTGGAAGTTTAAAAATTTTGAAACATAAAAGACAAGTTTCGAAATTTTCTAAACTTTAGGAATGTTCAATTTTGACGAACTTGCATGAATGTAAAAATTTTGAAGTATTTCGATGATTCGAAGTCGTAAAGTTTTACAATTTCGAAGTTTTTGAGAATTTCACAAAATTTAGAACCTTCGACCGATTTCGAAGTTCAGAAATGATTAAATTTCGGTAATTTTGAAGTTTTGAAAACTCCAAATGTTCTGCAGTTTTTAATAATTTTCAAGCTTCAAAGCTAAGCGATTCAAACAATGTTTGCGATTAAAATTTCAAGTTGAATTGTACTCGGGCACTATTTCGACTCCGTCTGAAGTCAGAATAAAATCCGGAAATTGCAGAGCGTAGAATAAAAAGTTTTTCCATTTAGAATTAACTTTTTTTTAGAATTTCCATACGGAAAAACCATGTTCCAGTAGCGGGTTCAGTCATGTGTCTCATGAGCAGGACAAGTACTTATTTACCATTGAGACAACGGAAATGTCATGTTATTCTGCGATGCATCACGAAAATGCAGTGTTTTTGTGCAATTCCCACGAGTGATAAACTATGACGAAGTCGGCAGTGGAACATTATATTACGTCGCATGAATTTGTAAATATTCAACTTTTTTTTTTATATTTCCCGTAGGAATTAAGTTTGAATTATTATTATTTTTTTTTTATTATGATTTTCCCATTGTACATTTCATTTTTATAACTTTTGTTAAAAAAAAGTCAGCTGGACCGATTTCGAATTGAAAGTAAGACGAATCTTTCAATTACTCAAAGTCTTTCGAGTGCAGTATATGAGCACGCGACATGCGATAGCGCTTTTTTTACGACTGCTGGCAAGCTCGTCCCGTTAGCAGGTCTTTTACCTTCTAGAAGTGAAAAACAGCAAGAGTTGCAGGAAGAACATTTTGCAACAAAATTATCGTCGAGTATGAATATCAACATTAATTACTGAGGTACCAATAAGTTCGTGCGTACATTCGAATGTATTTCGAAGTCATGGGACCAAAATCAATAATCCAGTTATTTTTTGATAACTGAAACCTTGGCAAACTCCGACAGATTAAGTTTTTCCGATCCCGGAAAAGTTGGAGAATTCTTCAAATTTGAGAAGAATTAGAAAATTAATTAATTCAGTCCGAAATGAGCATTATTCAATAGTTTTTCGAAATTTCGACCCACAAATGACGCACGCGAAGCATAGTCTCGCATCTAATGTCTCTTGTCCCGTTTTGACTTCCAGCCCGTCAAATGACACGTCTTACGTTTTTCCCTTCGACTCGTCCTCGTTTTTCCTTCTCCCATGGCTTTTATTCTACGGTGCTCCGTTTATTGCTCCCCTCTACTGGCCTCCCATTAAATAAATTAAATAAAATGCGCTTTATCTCGTGTCTAATTGCCGGGGCATGCATTAGCGGGTCGTTAGCGCGTCCCGACACGACGTGTGCGCGCCCAGGTCGAGAGAAAACAAAGAATCGCGCGAACACGGGGACTCGGTGCCGAGGCGCGCTTTCAATGTCGAGGGCTCGCGAAGGATCTCGGAGCATTTCGAGGTCACCGCGGTCGGTCTTCCCGTGCATGTAGCCGAAGCCACGGGTGCCCGAACTCGACTTGGAAATCTCGCTCTCCAAAGCCCGTTAGGATCTCAGATATTCAACACTTTTTGGATTTTCATTTTCTATTTTTTCACCTCGGACGAGTAACTATTAGAGTGCGTCGGTTACGCTCTTTTTGAATTAGAAAAAACTTGTTCTTTTTCCCCGACCGTTGACGAATTCTAACATTTTTTGTACGTTTGGGCACTTGGGAATTGATAAATTCGGAAGTTTCCATTTTGAAACGTGAAATTTGAAAATTTGTTTGTTTTCGAACTTGCGAAATTCTAGAATTGAATTTTCGAGTTTTAAGGATTTTGGTTCTTGGGATTTTATTTTATTTTTGGATTTTTTTGAATGTTTGAATGTTTGAATATATATTCGTACACAATCGTGAAGTAATATGAAGGAAAAAACCGAATTTGAAAAAAATTGAAAAAAAGAAAAGTGTCGAGACGTCTAGTGAAAGAAGAAAAATCGCAACTGTAGAAAGACTTGAAAATCTGGTAGTCATATATTTTGTCATAAGGATTCGCGAGATATCATGGGAAATACGCGTTTCGCGATCGCGAGATAAGGGATTTCTCATGCGGGAGAATCGTCGCGTTTTGTACCCAAATGAGTTGGGCTCCGGGGATCCCGAATCGTGGAAACTGATCGAGATAGAAGGGGAGAAAGTCGGTCGTCGCCGATTGTAAAATATAAACTGGCGCGACTTTTCACGCGCTTTTCCTTATTTTTCTTCATCCGACTAAGTTATCCTTAGTCGCGCTTTTGCCAAGCTTAATGAGAGTTTAATTAAGATGTTGATGTTTTTATTTGAAAATGATCGGGATTTTTATAATTTAGACAATTTTAACGAATAGCCGAAAATTTGTTTACACGCGTTTATTTAAACATTTGTGGATGATCGAGCTTCGAAGCTTCGGAAATTTCAGAATTTCTGGAATTTTGAAATTCTGAAGTTGTAGAATCGTAAATTCTACAAGTTTTTAAAATGTAACAATTTTGAATTGTATAAGAATTCTCGAGACATCTGAATTTTGTAAAATTTATAAAGATTAAATTGAAAATAATTAAATTACGGCATTTTAGAAGTTCTGAAAATATCGCACGTTTTGAAGCGTAGAAATTTCGGAATTTTATAATTTCAAAATTTATAAGTCTCGGAAATTTATGGGTTTTCGTAATTTTGAAGTTTCGAAGAATTAGGAAGTTCTGAAGTTTCGGAAATTTTGGAAGTTTTAGAATGTTAGAATTTTGAAATTTTTCAGGGTGTCGAAGAACTTGAAAATTTTAGAATTTTGAAAAATAAAAATTATTGAGTTTTATCATTCTTACAGTTCTGGAAATTTTGTAAGTTTCGAATTTTTTGGATATTTTGAAGTTTTGAAAACTAGAATTTTCGGAAAATTTCAGGATGATCAAGCTTCGAAACTTTGTGAATTTTGTGAAAAATATAAGGATTAAAAATTACTAAATTACGACATTTGCCAAGTTCTGGAAATTTCGCAAGTTTTGAAGCCTAGAAATGTTGGAATTCGAGAAGTTGAAAGTTTCTAAGTTTATGAACTTTCGAAGTTTCCGAAATTTTAAAGTTTCGAAGACTTATGAAGTTCTGAAGTTTCGGAAATTACCTACACAAGTTTTAAAAATGTCGGAATTTTGAAGTTTGGAGAAATTCCCAGAAATCGGAAGTTTCTAAGAGTTTTCGATGTAAAAAATTATTGAGTTTTGTCATTTTTGAAGTTCTAGGCATTTCGCAAGTTTTCGAGTTTTCGAGTATTTTGAAGTTTTGAAGCCGAGAAATTTTGAAAATTTTGACATCTCAAGATTTGGAAGTTTCGAAGTTGTCAAGTTTCGAAATTTTCGAGTTTCGGAATTTCCGAATCCTTAGAAATTTCGGAATGTTATAAAATTTTTAAGTTCCAAGAAGTTCCAAAGTTCTGAAGATTCAAAAGTTTAGAAAATTCCAGTTTTCAAACATTTTCGAATTTCGAAGTTTTCTGTCGAAATCTTATACTTCCATGTTTAATAATAAATAGTTTTTTTTTCGTGTTGTAATTTAGTTAGTTCTAAAATTTTTAATGTTCGAATTTCGATGTTTTCTATCTTATACTTTCATGTTTAATAATAAATAGTTTTTTTTTTTCGTGCTGTAATTTAGTTAGTTCTAGAATTTTCAATGTTCGAATTTCGAAGTTTTCTATCGAAATATTACACTTTCATATTCAATAGTAAATATGTTTTTTTCGTGCTGTAATTTAGTTAGTTCTAGAATTTTAAAGTCCTCTTTCGAAAATTTATAAAGTTTTTGAGTGTCAAGGAATTTCGAAGTTTTCGAGAATAACCAAATTCCCCCTTCATTTCGTATTGCAGCAACTGTTCCGTAGTCAGACGCAAGGCGCGACCCCGCAACAGCTCCAGCTTTTGCAACAACAACAGCAACAGCAACAACAGCAGCAGTATTTGGCTGCGTCGCAGGCTCAGCAACAGCAGCAACAACAGCAGCAGCCCCAGCAACAGCAGCAAAATTTCCAGACCGCCCCGTACACCGTAATCGGCGGCCAAGAGCCCTACGTCGGGGCCCTGATAACGGGGGCTCCGCCCGTCGTACCCCAGTATTACGGCGTCGGCCCCTGGGTCTACCCGGCGGGCATTCTACCCCAAGCACCGCCGCAGGCTGCCGCACCACCGCCGCCCCGACGGCCGCTCACACCCTCCTCCGCTGCGGCCGTTGTTCAGGACTCTGCCAATAATCTCGCGCAAACGGTGAGTTTTCAAGTATTCTCGAGTTGTCTCATTTCCGGATTTGGACAAAATTTTTAATCTTTTTTTCAACCCAAGTTTTTTGATTCCGGAGGAAATTCGAAAAATTTACAATTTTCACTCGTTTCGGATTGGAAAGTTTTGAATTTGGGAAGTAAGAAGAAGCTTTTTTTTTCTTTTTTTATGTAGCTCCATGAACACGTTATTTCCCAGCTTTTTAAACTGAGAAAGTTGCGAAAAAAAATATCATTGATGCATGTTTCCGTTGACCGGAAAATTGCTCGAGCGTAGGGAAACATTTTTCTTGTTTTTACGGGCTTTATCGACGCAAAAAAAAGGGCTTGGGGAAAAATTTATTTACTGTCTGAATGAACGAACGGCTCGTTTTCCGCGTTTTGATTAACTTGGCTCGGCGTTGAACCAAAGTTTTTTCTTTTCATCGTGAAAAGTCCTGTTTTCGTTTCATTTTCTTTGTTTATGATCGATCTAGAACTTGGGATTGGATATCGCTGGATGGACATTCTGGATTTTTGGAAATTTCGAAAGTTTCGGAATGGTTTTTCGATTCTACAGTTTTTGAGAATTTTCGGAGAATTTGAAAATTTCGACTCTTGAGTATTTATATCGATCCCGGAAGTTTTTAAGTTCAAAATAATTTTTGAGTTCGAAACTTTTCGAAATTTTGGGATTTCGAATTTATGACGAATTTTGATCAGTTTTGAAGCTGTACAGTTTTGGAATTTTTGAAGTTCCAGAAGTTTTTGAACTTTTGGAATTTTGTAGAATCACGTGAAGTTTTGGAAATTTTTATATTTTCGAAAATTCAAATAATTTGGAAGTTTTGAGCAAATTTGAAGTTAAGGAGCCGTTCAGTTTTCATTTAATCATTGAATTCAATCATTGAATTGGGTTTTAATTTAATTATTTAATTTCTGACTCACAAAAGCGCAACAACGTATTATAACACAGTTGAAAATCCAAACAAAAAATGAAATATCCAACCTCAAATTTCGTATTTTCGGAAAAAAATTACAAATTTAATACCTCCCTCGTCAACCATCCATTAACTGCCTAAAAAATTCCCCACAAAAGGAAACGCAACTCATGAAACATGCAAATACTCCATTATCATCAATTCATCGCTCCGCGTTTCATCTCCCAATTAATTATTTTTAAGACCCAAAGATCTTCGCTTAAAGCTCCATCATAATGTACCGCCGCATTAAGTTCATTAATAAGTAAGCTCCCCGCGGAAGTCATCAAAGGAAACGTCGGAAGTCTCAATTATTAACCTTCCGTAATGAAAAAATCGGGCAGTGCTGAAAATTTCTCCATGAGAGACGAAAATTAACATGCCAGAATCACAAAAGTCGCGGAAATGTTGTTTTTCGAGCAGACAAGCTGTCGAAATTTTTTTTTTTTTTTTTTTTTTTCTCGACAAAAAATGCCCGGAAAGTGAATTCCCTGTTTTGATAACGAACGAAACGCGCGTGCAGATATGAAAGACGGGAAGTTTAATTACTGGGAAAATGGATCGAATATCAGAATGTTGTCCGGATTTTTATGTTAAAAACGAATACGCAACTGATGGGCGTTGGCTCGATTTCCAATTAGCGAAGGGAAACGTCGAAAAGCCCTTTTCACGTTGTCGAAAAAGCGCACTCTCTTTTGCGTAACTCTGTCCATTCGGGGGCATAAAATATTTTTAGTGGCCCATTAAGTGTTGCGATTTCAATTTAGATTCAATTCCAAAATGGCGCCGTAAAAGTTTCATGGCGCTTCCTTTATCAGTCGCGAGTCCTCCGCACTCGAGGGGGTCGATATAAATTTCGTTACGTCATCGTCGTTGCGTACATATTTTTCAAATGAAGTTGTTGTTGCGGGCGGGCCGATATAATTGTATCGCGAGCATCCTCATAACTCAGTTGGAAACGGCGAGTTGCATGTACGTACGGGGCAAAAAAGACTTTCGGCGAAACGAATTAATTTGCCACGTTGATTGCGTTCCGCTCTTTGGAATGGGCGCTCCTTCGTCGTTAATTGGAGCGAAAACGAGATTGCACGGGGTGGATTATGTTTATTAACAATTCTCCGTGGTGCAACTGAGGTGGGAATTTTTAGATATTTGATGACTGGGGGGAAAGTTGCTTTCGGAGTTTTTTTAAACCATAGAAATCTGAGACGATTTTTTCTGTGATATTTGATATTTTATGACATTCGGAAAAATTGAGAGGGTTATTTACGGTTTGTTTGAAGATTGAATCTGTCGGAGGGTTTTGAAATTTAGATTCATTTTTTGGATTTTTGGGAGTTTCACGAATTTTTTGAATGTTTTGTTTGGAAAGTTTTGCTCTGCGGTAATGTGGTATTTTCAATATTTGTGAATGAAGCAAATTGTTGACAAAATTTGCGACGCTTGGTATTTTATAGAATTCGGGAAATTCTTGGGTTTGTTGACATTTTTTGGAATTTCGGTAAAATTTAACTCGACGACATTGAGCTATTTTTCACCAATAGTTGAATGATTCGACATTTTCAAGATCATTTTTAATATTTTGAAATTTGAATGTGTGTTTAGGCATTGAATAGTTTTCTAAATTTTAGATAAATTACCAATTTTCCGGATTTGGAAGAAAATTTGACGCTTTTTCAATTTTGGAGACATTCCTTGATTTTTTCGATTCTTGCTGTAAAATTATACGTAATTTCAGATGAGGTTTTCGAGGAAATTTCTAAAATTCGCAAATTTCGATCTCAGACATTTTAGAAAATTTTCGTATTTTTTCAAAAAAATTTTTAATTTCTACAATTTTGCGAAAACAGCGAATTTTTCAACTTGGAGAAAAAAAATTTTTTTGAACTAGTCTGAATATTTCAAGAGTCCAAATCCTTGGGATACGCGTAATTTTTCATTTTCTCCGAAATTTGGAATTTTAAGAAGCCACAAATTTCAAAAAAGGTTTGGATTTTCATAGACAAAAATCTTTAAATTCGACTAAAATTGCAAATTGGTATTCTCACATTTCGAAAAAATTCTGCATCTCTCAAATTTCATCATTTCAAAAAAATATAACATATGTTTGTTATATTTTTTAATGTATAGGTACTTGCTTTTAAAATCTTCTCCCACATTTCACCCGTTACTGAAATCGTTGTTAACAAGTTTTTCAACAAGTTTAATGAAACTTGATTGTTCTCTTGAAATTTATGTTTAGGTCATAAAATTATGAAACTGAATAGATGCGGTTTGAACGTACACAATAAAATGCAATCATTTCTCGATGAAAAGCAATTATCTCGAAAATAGATAAATAACAAAATTGCGAATTACTCTGTTGGAATTTTATCAGTGAAGATATAAAATTGTCTTTGTTCTGTTTTATGATGAATTTATTTCTGTTCTCATCAATCTTTGTTTTATGCGTGGATTGTGGAGAAATGATGAAAAATAAAAGAGAATTAATATCTGAAGAGCTTGGAGTTGAAAAATTTTTTCACCATGTTCTACTGACTTCATCTAAAGTTAGCAGAACCTTAATTTCTAAAAAACCTATAGAAGCATTTAAATCGCCGAAAGTGCATTTAATTCGCTTTTAATGAGCCTTTAACCAACGATTTTTTGAAATGCTGATCTGCTGACACTGCTCTTATAACTTTATGGACATAATATAGAATTGTGAAGTATTGAACAGAAAATTTTGAACTTTGAAAGTTGTCAAGTTTCGGCAGTTTCAAAGTTCTGGAGATTCAACAAGTTTTCAATTTTCAAACAACTCCCTAATATAGAAACGTACAAGTGTAAAATTCATTTTAATTTCGGAATCTTAAAGTTTTAGCGAATTTAGATGAATGTCGAAGTTTTCAAGCTTTTCAAACTAGTGAAGTTACGAAAATTTTCTCTGCTCCGAAACTTCCGAAGCTTTGAATATTGTAGAATTTTTCTAAATTCGCGAAATCTCACATTCGTTAACGAATGATTTGATTTCCACACGAATTGTGAAATGTACCATTTTGTATCGAAGGTTCCAAGTCAGTACCAGGTGATACCAGCGTATTACGACCAGAATGGTTCCATCGTGATGGGGGGAGTGCGGGGATTGGGCTCCGCGGCGACTCCGATGAGGTTGGTCAGCCCGGCGCCGGTCCTCGTCAACAGGGCACCCTCGCAGCCGCCACCGGGTCCACAAGCACCGCAACCTCCTCCGAGTCTCTATTCCCAGCCCACCTCCACTTCTCACAGTAACGCGACTCCCGGCGAATGCCTCGGTAAGTTGACACCGCTCATGGGAATCCTTCTTTTTCCTTTCCACCGCGCGCCGATTCGTCCGCAGAAACGCGAGGCTTGAAAACGACACGTTTTCTTTTCACCCCGCATAAATGTATCGCGTATTATTACGGTTTTCGAGCTTTGCCTTTTTTTCGGCCAACAATAGGTGGCGAGGGGACAATGCAATTATTGTCACAATAAAGAGTTGGTTCCGGTAGGGAAGTCAAGGAAGTCGTTGTTTTAAGTGGCTGAACCTTTTTTTTCTTGTACTGTGATTACGATGTTTTATTATTTTTCGAGACAGCGACAGTTTTGCGTGTAGAAAATTGTCTATTGTTGTAAAATTTCGAAATTTTGGTTTTCAAAGTTTTTATGAATTTGAATAAATTTTGGAGTTATTGAATTCGCTTGGTTTACGAAAGTTTCTATTGAAAAAAGCAATCCAGCCACTTGGATCAAGACGACAATGTGAATATGTTTGACTAATATAATTTTTTTGCGCGTTTCCGATCATTGCTATAATTAATGGTGTCCTTGTCGCATGCGTAAAAATACCCGCTTGTACATAACTGACGGAAGAGCTCAGGAACTCGAATGTCAAAACAACTAACTTTTTCTGATTTGCCGTACATTGTTGCGAGTCATGTAATTTTTACGTACTCTCGCGTGCAATTTTTTTTTAATCCTACGTGTGTGTATGTGACTGTAAATTCCCCATGAAGACATACTTCGCACGTGATGCATATCTCTGTCGATTCGTTACGCACACACTTTTTTTGGCGCACAAAACACGTCACGAAATGTACATAAAAGATTATACCGTTCGCGGAACCGACACTGACACCGCAACTAAAGCGATGAACGAGTTTTTAGCTGATAATGTTTTTTTTTTTTCGATACTATTTCGAGGCAGTGGTAGTTTTCAGGAATATAATGACAAATTTTTCCGAGTTCGGAGTTTCGTTTATTTTGTTGTTCCCGTTGCCGCGTAAAATCTAATATTGGAGACAAATTTTCGTGATTTTGGAAAATTTTCATCGAGTTTTAATCTGGATAATTTCTGATAGTGTCGAGAAATTGAAAATATTATTAAATTAGTAATTTTTCGAAAGCAACTTCCTTGAAATTCTTGAACAGTTTTTCTTACTATCTTGAGGAAAAATTTTCTCCCAGAGAAAAAAAAAGTACAAATTTTCGAACTATTTCGATTTCGAAATTTTTTGCTTGAAGTCGAAATATTTCGAAGTTTCCGGGAGGTGTACAATAATGTTGGATCATTTCATGATTTGTAAAAACGCGAAGCATTTGCGGTGTTACGCATATAACAAGTGAGCATTTAATGTGATAACTAAGAGCGAGCGTTGGTTGCGGGCTTTTGGCACAGGTCTGGCAGCGTGCAGCGCAGCGGTTGTCGCGCAGCAGGTTGCCGTGCAGCAGGCCCAGCAGCAGAATTCGGGACTAGCCGCGGGCCTGGCGGCCCTGGGCTACGGGGGCTCGCCGCTCGGAGCTCTCGGTTCCCCAGCCCAGCTGCAAAACACAGGTACACCCCCCGGCTTTTTTGCCGACGACACTCAAAATATGTCGAAAAACCAAAACACGCTCGTACAACAATAATTTTTCTCGTCCCCCGCGATGTTCTAATCACTAGCTCGAAATGTGTCCGCTTGAAGGAGAATCCGCGTCATTTGATTCTCAATCGCTGAAAATTTTACAAATTGACAGTTTGCGACGGTTGAGATAAGACAAATTGAACGTCTCCATGCAATAACCGGTTGCGCGCTCGATTAATCCAATGGCACGCTGTAGGGTTTCTCGAGCGCGCAACCGGTTATTGCATAGAGCCGTTCAGTTACTTACGAGTGTATTTTTCCCTGTCACGTAATATTTGCTTTTGGGTTGTTTTATTGTATATTTTGTATGTTTTGTTGTATCCTTGCTTGATTTTTGTTGTGTGTTATTTTGGGGCTTTTTTTTGGAATTTTTTTTGGGGGAGAGGGTGGACAATTAGTGGGTGGTAAAAAATGTTTTCGTTTTTTGTGCACAGGTTTGGGTCTGGGAGGTTCGTCGACGGGAAGGCGAGATTCGTTTGACCGAAACACGTCGGCTTTTAGTCCGAGTTTGGAGTACAGTCGGGGAAAATGGCCGCAGAGTTATGGGGCGCTTGGTGAGTTTTTGTTTTTCGATGCTGGCTTTTTTGGGGATGGAAAAGACGTCAATGTTTTGTGTTGTTTTTGGATATTTTAAATTTAAGCTAATTTAATGGGAGTTTTATGATAGTTTTTCGACAGGGATCTTATTGTAATTATGATGAGTTCTTTTTTTGAGAATTTATTTCGCATTTTTGAAGTGGAACATTTTATGTACGAAGTTTTTGGGGGGTAAATTGTAAAATGTTCGCCAGTGAGCGAGCGGAAAAAACTTTGTGAAAGTATGTGAAAATTTCGATGTTTTGTAATTTTTCAACATTTTTACCAAATATTTGAAATCGGTACATTTTTTATAATTACCGGAAATTGCTAATTTTGACATGATGACAAGTTTCTGAATTTTTAGAATTTTTTTTTTTTTTTATATTTTAAAAATTTTTAAATTTTTTTTAATTTTTTTTTTTCAATTTTTTATTTGAAATATTGGGACACGATTGAAATGATTGTCTGTTAATGTTGTCCAGGTACAGTAACGGCATCTCCGAGTCCTTTGGGCTTGTCCTTGACACCGCCACCATCCATCGGAAGTTCCTTGGGAGGCTTGGTTGGCAGCGCCAACAGGATTTCGGCAGCGCCCGGAGCGGAAGCGAAATTCCGTACCAGCGCCGTACCTACACTCACGGCCAATGGAGTGTTCGGTTCCAGCAGCTCTCTTTTCCCAAATCTCGTCAACAAACCGGCACGCACCGGAACCGCCGGCGTTGGCGACAAAAGCACCGGTGGCAGGTCACGGCTTCTCGAAGATTTCCGAAACAATCGGTAAATTCCCGTTTAAAAATAGCAAAAGCTTATACTGTAATTTCTAACATTTCGAAATCTGGTCGTGTCGATGTTTTGGAGAATTATAAATAATTTCCAAGTTTTCAATCATTTTTAGGTTTGAAAGAAGTTTTTTGAATCTTTAAATTTTTGTAAATTCAGGAAGTTCTAAAGTTTTGGTGAATTTCGAAGCTCGCGAGTTTCAAAAATTTATTATTTTATAGTTTTGTAAACTTTGCTAGTTTTGGATTTTCGGAGTTTAGAAATTCTGAAATATCATGGATGATTGAAAAAATGCGTAATAAACATGAATCCAGCAATATATATTTAATGATTGGTCACTTTAATTTTTTTTAATTTTTTTTTTTTAGATTCCCGAACCTTCAGCTGCGCGATCTCGCCCACCACATAGTGGAATTCAGCCAGGACCAGCACGGCTCGCGATTCATTCAGCAAAAATTAGAACGCGCTTCAGCCAGCGAAAAACAACTCGTTTTCCAAGAGATTCTCGCATCCGCTTACTCCCTAATGACAGACGTTTTCGGAAATTACGTGATACAGAAGTTCTTCGAATTTGGAACACCCGAACAAAAATCTACTCTCGCGCAAAAAGTAAATTTTCCGATTTTTCTTTTCGTAATGGAAAATACTACGGATGAATTTATAAAAAATTTTCAAAACTAACTTATTTTATAGTCACATTGTTTATTTATTCATTCATTTATTTATTTATACACAGGTGTACTCCTTTACAAAATAAGTATGAAATAAGATTACGAGCATACATACGATTAAGAAACATTGTTCGAATAATTCAAAATGTATAAAACATGCAGTTGAGACATTTCAAGTCCCATTTCATTTTTTTTTTTTTTTTTCTTTTTTCAATTCAGATCTTTCGAATAGTTCACAATTCATCAGAAAATAGATACAGGGAATTCGAAGTACATTCTCTAGTCAATTTTTATTCATTTTCAAATTGAAATCTGCAATCAAAATGATTTTTCCCATGATGACGAATGCGTGTCATCTGACTTTTGAATGATCGACACATATTTCTTGCGCTAACTGATGAAACATTGACAAAGAATTGTTGAATTTCATCTTTTGTTCAACTCGCGGTTTTGGGGCATCTGTAAAAATTGCGTATTCGAAATTGCGTTTCAGGTACGTGGTCACGTGTTGCCTTTGGCCCTGCAAATGTACGGATGTCGCGTAATCCAAAAAGCCCTGGAATCTATCGGGCCCGAGCAACAGCAAGAAATCGTGCGCGAGCTCGATGGTCACGTCCTGAAATGTGTCAAGGATCAAAACGGGAATCACGTGGTGCAGAAATGCATCGAGTGCGTGGAACCGCGAGCCCTGCAATTCGTCATCGGCGCTTTCTCCGGGCAGGTCTACTCGCTCAGCACGCATCCTTACGGATGCCGCGTCATCCAGCGCATCCTCGAACATTGCACCCAGGAACAGACGCAGGGCATTTTGTCCGAGCTGCACTCGGCCACTGACCAGCTCATCCAGGACCAATATGGGAATTACGTCATCCAGCACGTGCTAGGTTAATTTTTATGCAGTTTTGGAAATACGTTGAAGTGTTAGGGATGATTTTTGGAAGTGGAGCACTTTATATAAGAAGTCGTATATGTGGTTAACTGAAAAATGTTTGTGAGCGAGAGAAACGAAATTTTTAGAGGATTTAAAAATTTTTTCGAATTCTGCAATTTTGAAATTCAGAATTGTTGAATTTACGAAATGTTTTGAGATCATGAGAATTTTATCATTTTTTTAAATGGCCTTAAATGTAGAATTCTGGAAATTTTTGAAAGTGTCTAAACTTGTGAATCACTTTTGAAATTTTCAGGATTCTAAATATTTTCAAAACTTTCATATCATTAAAGTTTTCGGAGGATTATGATTTTTGAAATTTTTGAGAATTTCGTAATGTTCAGCAGTTTTTGTAACTGTTAGTTTTTGAATTTCTCGGTATTATTAAATTCCTAGATGTTTGAAAATTTTTGAAAGTATCGAAATTTTCAACTTACCTCTGAAATTTTCAAATTTCTGAAAATTTTTAAAAATTTCAGATCATCAAACTTTCTAAAATATTCGTAATTTTTAACATTCTTGACATTTTTTGAAATCTTAAAATTTTTAAATGTTTTGTAACTGTTACAGTTTTTAAATTCTTTGATATTTTTAAATTCCTCAATGTTTTCGGATTTGTCAGGTTTCTCGGAATTTTCGGAATATTCGAATTTTTCGAAATTTTTAGAATTCACGAAACATTCTAAATTGACAAAATTAAAAAAATGTTCAAAAATCTTCAAAATCTCTAAATTTTCAAAATTCTTCGTAATTCTGGAAATGTCCGAAATTTAACAATGATGACATTTAAAAAATTTTTTAAATTCAAAAAAAATTTTAAATAAGCAATTTATTATTAAATTACAAAATTCATCATTCTTATTTCGAAGGCTAAAAATCTAAGAAATTCAGAATTTGAATTCTGAAATCAGAAAATCCATACATATCGACGTTTAGTTAATGAATCCCAGATTTATAAAATGGATAAAAAAGTATAACATTTAAAAATTGAACGTATAAACGGGTCGAAAATTTTAGTATTTGGACTAAAAATGTCATCTTACGAGTCGAATGAAAAAACTCTTCGATTATAAAACATCAAACCTTAAAAACTGAAGAATGAAAAAATTTTCGACTTGTAATTCGAAAAAGTTCACTTAAATAAATTTCAATTGTGTATGTATTCCTACGTCTCTGTCCGATTTATTATCGAACAAATTATTTTTGATAATGAATGAACGAATTGTTGAAAAATAAAAATAGTGAAATGAGAAATTGATAATCTAGATGAATCAATAATGATAATATAAATGATACATTATATTATTATAATATTATAAATATT
>JAPYZK010001477.1:0-17465 GCA_030522785.1 Platygaster equestris | reverse complement strand
AAAAAAAAATTTTCCAACATCAAATTTGGGGGCTATGAAATTTCTTAGAATTTAGAAATTCCGAAGAAGCAAGAATTTTTGGACTTGAACCATGAAAATTCTTCAAAGTTCCAGAAATACAAATGAGACAAACTGCGAAAATTAACTGAGAATAAGTGCGATTGAAGACGTTTGAAAAATTTTGGGAAGAAATTTGAAATTTGAAAATCTATCCATACGTATTCTAAAAATCAAAAGATGTAAATGAGAAAATTTAGAACCAAAGCAGTACAAGAAGTTCAAATACTCGAATTTCGAGAATAAAAATAAAATAATTGAAAAATTGGCACTCGAAGATATGAAAATTCAAAAATACTAGTATAGAATCGTTGAAATTTCAAAATTCAGAAAATCAGAGTTCTATCTCCATAAAATCAAATACATGTTGAAATCGTGACAATTTCCGAAAATTCTAACTCAAAAAAAAAGAAACCTAAATATTATTCTTTACTCCTCATTGATTTTCGAATGTCAAAATTCCAAAATGTGAAGAATCACAGATTTCTCTCATTGTTTTCCATATATTAGTTATTTTTTCCTTTTTCTAAATTCCGTTTTGTTTCTTTTTTTTCTCTCACGCCCTCATTCCGATCGCATCGTTCCGGATGCACAAATGCAGATTCCAATTTACGTCCAAAGCATGCGCGACGTGTTTTTCACTTCAACGTCTCACGTTCGCAATATAACTTAGAAACCATTGCTTTAAATGCTCCCGCATTTTGATGAATGTGTAATGCATGCTCGTTCGTCCTTTTAATGAATGTATAACACGCCCGAAGGAATGCATGATTTCGCACTCGGCGTGGCATCAAACTTTCGAGACGACTCATCGATTCGCTTTATACTTTTACTCCGTCCGAGTTGAAACATCCCAACTGTTTGAAATCAAATTCCCGTGGTTCAAAAGTAATTTCGAGGGAGAAAGAAAAAGAGGAACGCGCGGCAAAAAGTAGAACTAGAAAAGCTGCGATTTTCGGCGGTTCCATTGGTCGGCCAAAAAATTATTGGGAGACTTATCCGTTTTCTCTCTCGCAACACAATGCTCGTGGTTCGGAAGCTCCTTGAACAATAGCAAATTCTGCGCATTATAGAACTCATAAAAATTGGTTTCATAATTTATGCATCTCGGGTTTTTTAAGTTCTGGGTTATCAATCGCACTTGGGAGTTTTTTTTTTTTCTAATTGAATTTCTACCGCATTTTGAAGTATCGAAATTGCTGTATCCAAAATTAATTTGAAACCCCAAGTTTGAGGTATGGGATTTTAGAAATGGAAAAGTTTCGGCGTAGAGAATTTAATGATTGGAAATTTTCGACTCCATACGTGTTCAATCTCGAAAATTCGAGGATTCGGATTCAGATTCGAAAATTTGAAAAGTCTGGAGCTTATATTTGTAACTTTAGATTGTTGTTTTCGAGTTTCTACACGGACCAGAGGATAACGATCTGAATATCTTATTACCGAAAAGGGGGATTTATCGGTAAAAAAATTTTGATTTTCCGACCCATACTTTCCAATCAACACATAAATGAAACAAAATTGTTTATCACTGTGGAAAAAAACTAGAAGAAGGAAATTTTTTAATTGCCTACTTTTTCGCATTAGGAAAGTTGATTAAAAAGCCGTTAATAAAACTCTATGTATGGTCTATGGAATACGTCTCATGTGAAGCTGCTTTTCAACTGCATAACGCTGAAAAAAAAGGAAAAAACCATCGAGAACCCAATAATTGGAATATATCGATTTTTTCATTGTACAAACATGGCTTCGTTTGCTCTTCCAAAATTTCTTGCATCTCAGTATGAGAGGAATTTTTAAATGGAAAATTCGATGTGTTCAAGAAATACATGTGTAACTACGATATTTTCTTGCATTTTTTTACACCTGGAAAATAAACATCGTTCGAAGGTTTTTTCGACACTGTTGATTTTTCGCTTACGGTCGACATGTACAGTTTTTACAGTATGATTTTTTTGGTTACTCAGTTTTTTATTGAATGTTTTTTCTCTCATTCGCAATCATTATCGACAGTTTGGCGACAATTGGAATATTCAAAATTTGTAATTTTGATATATGACAAAACTGACATCTTTTCAATTTAACAATCTAATTATTCGGAATTAAACCATATTAATCACAGTAAGTTTTCACCCTCTAAGAAGCTTCGTAAAGATCAGCACTAAAATTGAATTGAACACGTGTCAGTAAATATTAGTAACTTCATAAATAATGAGTCTCAAATTTCTCGTAATTATATAATAATTCTCCTGAAAATTTACCTATCTATAAACATTTACTCTTTCGTTAAATACGTTCCAGAGTAACACAATCACATGGGCAGCCGTACTGTTAGCGGAATAATGGAAAGCTTGATCAGAATACAATTCATTTCAATTAAACTTAAATGGACATATAATGTCACTCTTCGAATCGTTATTTCCACTACCTTTTTCACGATGTACAAACTATTGATTCCGCTCGTTCAACTAAACACTTTTAAAATAATGGACTTTTGTGAACAAAACTCAAAACTGTATCAAAAAATCATGTTTGAACGAATCAATCCACCTCTGTTACTTTCCCAGCGGATTTTTTTTTACTCTCTGATGTTCAATATTCTCGATCCAAATTTAAATTTTCCAAGTCTTGGATGTTTCAATTTTCCAGATTCTCAATTTTGAAAATGGTTCCAAAATTGAGAATATAATATGATTCATTCCTAAAATTTGCCTGTAAAAAATGTCGTTGATATTTTCACATGTGGAATAATAATTTTTTTCCACTCTCTTATTCCACAAGTATGATAAATTGTCTTTTTTGTTCACGCAAGTGAAGAAATCGGTTACTTTTTACACTTAAAACAGAGAAAAAAACTTCAATTTTTCGAGAATCATAAAAAAGCCATAATATCGACCATTTTTTCCGTCCTTTCTTCAATTTTTTAACTATCGATTAAAGTTTCGACAGAGAATAAGTTTCACGCCAAACATAAATTTATACCCCTCGACAATTAATGGCTTTTCATCGGGAGTTTGTAATTTTATATCCCTGACTCGCGTCTTTTTTGCGAGACGCGTACAAAAAAAAGGTATCGAAGTTACCAATATAGCGCCAGTCATCAGCGGTGATTTATGGAACGAATCTTTCGCTATCTTCACTATTAGATTTCGCTCGGTTTTGTATTCCCGAAATGAGGCGCCAGCGTCACGAAATGGCCGAAGCGTTTGAAGGGTGATTATTTTTAATTGCGTTTTAGCGTTGGGTACGACGTGTTCCAGAGATCTCTGTACGTTCTGACGCGTCGTAAACTATCCCGGCTGATACTTTTAGCGTTTGCTCGAATAGGATATGAAACCGCAATACCGGAGGCGGTGAATTGTTATCGTAAATGACGTGTGATTAGAGAAACGAATTTGATGAATTCGGGACGTCACCTGGCATTTCGCATAGGAAGATTTTAATTTTCGATCGGAGTTAAATTGATCACCTAGTTCGGTGCTTGAGAGTTATTATTTGACTATGATTTGTTTTGAAATTTTTATATTGACCTCTAATAGGAACTGAGAAGATGAAAGAATGATTAATACATTCTGATTTGCGAAATCATGGATTCAAAATTAGTTTTTCGCGATGGATATTATAGAACGCAGTTTGTTGGTACTTCTTTTATTCAATTTTCGAACTAATTATTCATGATCAATCGATCGATAAGTTGAACAATTGCGTGATCTTTGGATTTCAATTCCAGATCAACACGAATTCGTTAATATGTATTCAGAACTGTATTGACTAATTTAATTATTGTATAATATTTATGTAAATAATTGTATTTGTCATACGAGTATAATAATTGTATATGCTCTAAATAATTTAATAATTGTAAATAAATTTATCAATCGATCAATTAATTAATTCGTTAATGTGTGTTTGAATATGATTTGCAAGTTTTTAAATTTTAGAACTTTTGAGTTCGAAGTAAGAAATTTATGATGTTTCCTGATTGAATCGTCAATGGCGAACTCATTGAAATTCATCAAAATTTGTCAACTTTAATTTACTCCATTTTCGAATTCGATAATTTGGGTCCTAAATCATTGGGATTTCCGAATTCACGAATTCCCGAAAATTCTCGTGTATCTTAATGATTTATAACATTAATATGAATGATCTCCATAAATAAACTCCAGCCCCGCCACTAAAACAACGTTTTATACATCAAAGTCAACTTTCAATACATAATTAAAAACTCCGCACATTTTGTAAATTCATTTTCCGTAATTGACCTCTGTTGAATAACTCTCAAACAAACTGACCACGCAAAACATCGTTGATAGCAAATCTAGAGCGTAGATAATTCCGCGGAAATAATGTGGTCGCATTAAACCCAGTTAGGCACTTGGGACGGAATAAAGTACTCAAAACAGCCCGTAAATTTGAAGCCCTCTTCGCATCCAAAATACGTATATACCTAGTTCCACCTTATTCGTTTGCAGGGGAATGAATTCATATTCGTTTTTGTTTCTACTGCATTTGTTTTTTCGAGAGCTTGTTTGACTTTATAAATAATAAAAGTTTTTACATAGTGAAATTACGCGATACAATGAAACAAAGAATAATTTACAATTCTGAATCCATAATAAAGTAAATAAAATCTTAAGAGACGTCTGACGAAAACTTTTGTTACTTTTATGACTTTTACGTTAAATTTTTCACTCGCAAAAATGGAGGTATATTGAAAAATTTTTCTACTAAGAATGGGTATAAAGGTTTCAAATTATGTAGACTTGCATTGCGAGGATTTTGCTTTACGAAGAATTTTTTTCATTTATGAACATTTTATATTCCAACATCAGGAATTCCACTATCAGGAATCCAAAAATATCAAGCAACTAGAGAAATAAATAATAAATTCTCACATGTGCAATGAATCTAAATAATTTCACGAGACTTGAAAACAAGAGTATTTCCGCTATATTCAAAACTTTTCCGAGAATGTATCCCGATTTTAATAGCACGGGCATTTGATCGCATCAGCGAGTAGATCGTGCCCGTTTCTTCATCCGTCAAGGGACTTTCCCAACGGCTGAATCGCTGATTACCATTTTATTCTTCGGAACCGAGCGCGTGCAGACAATCGAATAAGGATTTCCCTGCAGTTTAACGGAATGTATAATTCGAATCGAACTCGGCATGAATGCGCACTCGGGGCTATAAACTTGGTTCATGCCGAAACTCGAATACTTCGCTTCGACGAGTGCATGTTTTTACAACATAACGCAAGTATCATTTACTTGTATGTACTTTGAAAACCCAAGTGGACTAACCGGCAAAAACTTGTCGGGTCGATTTCTCACTGGACAAGTTCGGAAAGGAAAAAACCTTATGAAGCTCAGAATTTGCACTTTTTGAGTGTTTCCAAATTTTCCGAGAGGAAGAAAGATGATTTACAATTTGACTGAATTCTTCAATTGATAATATTAATAATGTATCGAAATGTACACGAAATTTCTGAAGGAATTTTGAGTTTTCTATTGTCCAACAGGTTACGAAACTGATGTTAAAATACGTTTCAATATTTCGTACATTTCTATGTACTCGAACCATTGACGAGATTTTAATGGATGTACGGCTGTTTTTTTCTTCCAAAGTTGAACAAGTTTTTACTCAACACATTGTAGGTCAATTTGAAGACCGTCGAGCGAAGAGCGAGAGCGAGAAGTGCATTAAAAAATATTGCGTTCGACGTTTCGCCTCCGCGAAGTGTGAAACTTGGTCGATTTTTCAAAGAAACTTTCTTTCCACGAGGTAATTTTGAAAAGGTGAATAATTGCGCCACAATAAGTTGGTAACTTCGGAAAATTTCGACTGGTTTCAGAGGAGTACCGGAAGAAATGTTACCTATTCAGGCGGAATTTCAACTTTCTTTATAATTACATTAATTATATTCGTGTTAAAAATATGAAATGATAAATCATGTGAAAAGTATAAAACTGTTTTACACCCAAGTTAAGAGACTCAATTTACAGGGGCAAAAGACTGTGTAAAAGGTCAACTTATGCTTGTAAATCTTGGAATTCCGAACTTTACATGAGGGTTTACGTAAAATTCTGGTGGATGATTGAATATTCATGAAAATTTACAGAGTTTAATCAAATTCGATTAAGTTTTGAGGATGACAAAAATTCCATATCTCATTTTTTGATTCAATGACAGATTTTCATGTATCTTCTAGCTTTCACCAATTTTTCAGAATTTTTGAATATACACAGAAGGTTGTCAAAAATAGATGAGTTACGCAAAACATCAAAGAATTTCACAAATTTACTGGATTAGTATTGTATAAAATTCAGAAAGTTTGTCAAAATATTTATCAAATCTTCTTATTGTATTTTCTATAATTTCTGGAATGAATTTTGACATGTATTATACAACATTTCCACACATTCCTAAAAATTTATCAAAATTGACTGAAACTGCTGTAGATCACCACGCAATTTTTTTGTTTTTTTTACATTTCATTGACGTATTTATGCATAATGAGAACTTTTGTGAACCCCTCGTCAGAAATAAAGATTCAAAATCACAAAAACATTCATTTCACTCAATTTGTGGGCCATTCGTTGTTTTAATATTACGTCCATATCCCGAGGACTTTCGTAATTTGATACCTCGATTCGTGGATGTACCACATATTTCCTCGAATTTTTGCATAAAGCAGAATGGGTTTCTTTTTGTTATAACTGTTACCAAAATGACAACAATTATTAACGGCAACATTTCATGTATAATTCCAGAATGCAAGTAACAATGTGTTAAATGAGAGCCTTTCCAACTCGAATAATGGAGAAATCTTTCTCGTGTCTAATGGAAATTTATCAATAGAATAACCGTGGTTTGGAATGGAACAACTAAAAATGCGTAGTTATCGATTATTGTCAAACATTTATGAATGTTAGCCATCAGGTCGAAACTGTAATGAGGAATTATGAATGGAGTGAAAACTGATAAAACTTTACATCATTGCTCAAATGTATTCGAATTTAAATTTATTTCTATCTGGTCGAAAGTTAGATCTCAAAACAGATTTTCCCAAAAATGAATAAAGCTAACATTTGCTCAAAAGATTGTTAGCACGATTGAAGAATATCACGAGAGAGTCACAAAATGTAACTCATTTGCATAGATTATATCTATAACAAGAGACAAAACCACTGGAGATAAACATTCTCCCATGATTACGGTCACGTCGACTTATAGTAATTTTCCAACGTATGAGTTTCATTCAAGATTAAATCTTTGGGCCCTTTTTCTGCCATTTCTGGACAAAAAGGTCATGTGCACTCCATTCTAATTTCATCTGATTCTGTAAAGTGTTATGCATTTTTTGTTGCAAACATGAAATTAAAACGTTTAATTCCATGTTTCTCATCAGCCTGACGAGAGAGTAATTCCAACTTCAACATATTTGAAATAATTTCACAAAGGGATCCAATTTCACGCCCCTCTTCATAGTATCGTCCACTTTTTCATCAAAGTTAAGCAACTTGAACTTCTGTAATTACGTTACACGATCCTGAGCTATCTTGTAATTGTTAAATTATTACGTTAGACTCCAGATTCATTTCGACTAAAAACAAAATCCAAATATAGTGAAAAGGCGAACACTTGTGAAATTTCTATTTTTTGAATCCAATGTATACATGCACTGCTGATCGCAATATTTTTCGTTGAACCGAGTGACTCTCAGAGAAGTTTAGGAGAGTAGATTATTCAATTCACAGATTTTATCCAGATTGAATCTACGTCATTTGCAATGTCGATTCACATTTCGCACGAAATTTCTTCGGAAAAGCTTCATTCTACTTCGAGTCGGATAGTTCTTTCAAAACAATTTTTCTTGAATCTAAGAAACGAAAGTGAGACTTCTGAATTTATTGCTGGAAAATCGTATTATTTTTTTCACTGGAATTTGTGATGTAAGTGACTGGTAAATTGTCTGTCAATATTAAATAATTATGTGGAATCACCAAAACAGTGTTTAGAATTTTTCGGAATTCGAAGCATGATGGATAATTTGATTCACAAAATAACAAAATCATAGGAATTTTTCCGAAAAATTTGTCAAATTCTGTTAACTTTTATAAAATCATCATAACTGTTAAAAATAAATAACAAAATACAAGAGTTCAATGAAACCTTTTGAAAAAATGTTAACAAAGTTATAACCAAAATGTTATAAACTGTAATTTACGAAAACTATTATTGTCATTCTTGAAAAATTGTTCAAGGTCTCCAAAATGTTTCCAAGAACTGCAGAAATTAAATTAAATGATGAAAAAAATAAAATTTTGGATAAGAGCTGAATAAATCTAATTAACGATCAAAAAAAATCCACACCAACAAAAACTGTAACGTCGAAATTGATATCCTACATAAAACTGACTCAATCTACTGAGTCAACCCAAAAATACCATCATTAGTGCCAAAAACAGAAACTTTTCATCAGCGTCTGACCCAAAACTGACTTGAACTACTGAATCACCCACAAAAAATTCGATCCTCGCCTGACATAAAACTGGCTAAAACTACTGAATCTACTTAAAAATACGATCGTCAGTGACAAAAACTGTGTCTCAAAGTCAATGCCTGACCCAAAATTGACTGTAACTACTGAATCCACCCGAAGACGTACGATCCTTTCCTGACAAAACTATTTCAAACTACTGAATCCACCCAAAGACACGTCGTTCCAATCATAAAACCACTAACCACGCCGCCCGCAAAAACCAGAAAATCGATACATTAATCAGATTGAAGCATTTCATGTTGCACCAAGTTCTTCGGCTGAATTCGATGACAAATTCCCTTAGATGCGTCTCCACTTCGACGAGTGCCTAACATTTCGGTACGGTAAAAGTTCCCGGAAGAGCTTTGCCGAATGTATAATGGATGACAGATAAATATAGGGCAGGAATATAGTGATGAGTGTGCGCTTTCGAATTCCGATGGCCCCTGATATTAATCAGGGTTGATTCGATGCGCTATGTCGATCGCTGTCAAAGGAATAATGTTGTCGGGGTGGGGAACCGTCAGGCGAGGCAATAATTTTCCGGGACAGGGCCTGGGAATGCGGGCGGGTGCGTCGACTCGCGAAAGGTCCGTGGCAACGCAATCCTTGAAGCGAAACTCGGAATCTGTCGAGCTCGGACACCTGGGGCTACAACTTTCTCACAGAGCGACGCTTCAACCCCAAAGTTTTAACTTCACTGCGATAGATGATAACTATTTTGAATATAGTTGAACGATTTCTGATTAAGTACGAAATTGGTATATGCAATGAAATAAGAGTTGGATGACATCCAGTAAACTTCAGTACATTATGGGCTTACTGATTATTTAGTCAATTGAACGTAATTAATTCGGTAACCTGACTGCTGTCGGAACTACTGGATAAAATATTCGATCACTTAAGGACTTAACTGAATACTTTTTCTATGATAATTTGAGTAAATCTTAAAGTCTAATGCGAATCATTCTTGTGACTTGAATTATTTTGACAAGCATTTCATCATAATTTTTGTTATACGTATTTCTTGTTAGTAGAAAATCCGTAATTACTTGCTCGAAATATATTACAGTGTGTGCTTTTCCAAAATAGTAATTTTAGCGTCCGTAAAACGACGTTTGATGATTAAGTAAACGTTTACTTATACAGATTCATGGGAATCACATTCAAAAATTACGGAAGGTATTTCAATGCCTCAAATTTTCCTTGATTTTTACGACGTAGTTTCTGGCAGTCGACTCGAATTATTTCATTTAGTAACAGAAATCTATGTATCGAGGATTCAGAGTAATTGAAGATTATTTTTGAACTTTGCGAAATATTTATGATTATTACATTTTTTTTATGCGTATTTCGAAAGGAAAATGTTTTTTCATTCTCAAGAACGATCATTACATGTTCGGTACGTTTATATTGCTCGAATTCGTGTTATTCATATCATTAATTAGTACGTGATCGTCATTGTTATGGTTAGGGCGTTCTGTTTTCCTTGTTGAGTTTTGATGATACTTTCAATCAATTATATTTAATTGTTAAATAATCAGTTCAACATCATCAGAAACCACTCAATATTGGAGCATTATCCTTTAACTGTTTGATATTGGATAGTTTGTTCTTCGGAAATTCATTATTACTGAATTGCAGAAATGTTTTATACTTTCCATTCCCTTATTTCAGGGATTTTTGGGAGTTCCAAATTTTCTTACAGCTGATTGGGAGTTTTTAACATCGAATTGTATGTGTTTTTAGCATACATTCATGGAATTTCAGTTTCTACAATCTAGAAACTCGAAATAAATGGTAAAAAATCACGAAAATTTTGAAGATAAGAAGAATAAAACGAAGTTCACACTAATTTTCGGAATGATCGAAGTTAAAATCTCAAATTTACGAAGTTCCAAAACTGTAGGTAAAAAACCATAAGAAATATCTCATTCAGTCAGTTTTGGTGAAGATGAAGTTATATCAGGTCAAGCTCCAAGAATATTTGAATCCCTAAAAAAAATGTTTTTTTGACACTGAAATGGCCTGCTTCTGATATATCGATTTCACGTGTTTCAGCGCTTCGTTCCAGCTCGTTGTCCCTGGGAAACAACGCTCGCAACTGTCTCGAAATATTCATATATTTTTCTCACAATAGAGCTTTGTGGGTAAGATATAATGGCTCGACTTAATTGCAAGCGTTGGTAGCCAATGGGCGCAAAAGCTCTTTTGCCAAGAAACGTAACTTCAGAAATGAAAAAAATTAGTCGAAAATCCTCTAAGGATGAGATATTATCGGTGTTGTCTTTCGAAACACGTAGCACGGGAAAATTGAGAACTGTGATATACTACGTGTTGAACGGATGAAAGGGTATCTCGTCTTTCGCAACTTTCATTCATTCCTTCTTTTTTCGCGACGACCAATTCATTTCATGTGTCTTTATTACAAAGCCTGTCCCGCAAAGCCTAACACGATTTATTTCCCGTCACCCTGCACATGTCCCCGCACTGAGTTTCCGTATCAACACTTGCACTTTTTCCATTTTTCAGGTTTTTCCTACTTCCTTCACTGATGAAACAATGTCAGTATAATTAGAGGGGGGAGAAAAAGGAGAAGAAGGAAGTTTGAATCTTTCTTAAGTTTCCAGAGCTTCGGAAATTCTGTAACTCAACAACTATCTAATTTGAAAATTCTTCGAAACTCGGAATTTTTTGACACTCTCAAAAACTTCATAATTCCAGCACTTACAAAACTTCCAAAATTTCCGAAAATTCGTGAATTTTGAAACACTATAATTCTTGAAAACTTCGAATGCTTCGAAAGTTCCATAACTCCAAAAATTCCAGAACTTCACAACTTAAAAACTTGAAAATTCTTCCAAACTTCGACGTTCATGCAAATCCGTTAGAACTTGGAAATCTCGAAACTTTGGAACTTCTGTACTCGCGCTTGGATTACTAAAAGATTATACGTGTTCAACGATCATTCGATAATTTTTCCAGGCGATTCAAAAATTCAGGTATTTCAGGTGTGAAACAACTCTGAGTATTCTAGATAAAAAAAAAATACACAAAATGACCACCACGTTTCACTTTGTTGATAGGAAATCGAATTGTCGTGGAAAACCTACAGCTCGAACATCCGGAATACACGAAACGCAAATAAAAAGTCTGTTTGAAGCGAAAAGTATTCGGTGGAAAAATAAACCAAGGCAAGCTGATTTTTCCGCCTGATAGATCACATGCCGAATTGATCCTTTTTCTGCAAGTTCCGCACGCCAGATCAAGTGTTTTTTAGCAGAGCGCAGGCGCGACGCAAAATATCGTCTTACTCATTATATGACCTCTACATCATCAGAAGAAACACGAGGAGGGAACCTTACATTTTGGTACTCAAGTTACATTCGCTGCACTGAATTGTTGCTCACTCCTTGTCAACATTAATTCCCCTGCGAATTTGTAACTCGAGTTTTGAGGAGTTGAGAACGTTGAGGAAAATTTTTGGGATGTTGCTTGATCGGGTAAATCCAATACTTAAAGTTTGAAAAACTCAGTATGCGAAGTGGAAATTCCTACATATTTTCGATTCGACATAATTTTTCAAAACTTCTAAGTTCCACAACTCTGATATTCAATTTTTGACTATATTTTTTGAAATATTCAAGACTTCGTCAAAAATTATCTTGACTTTAAAACACTAAAACTCAAAAACTTGTACAAACTTTCAAATTTGAACCTCAAAATTTTCGAAAATGAAGGAAACTTTGAAATCCAAAAAGTTGACACTTCAAAAATTCAATATTCATGCAAATTCGTCGAAACTTTGAAATCCCAAAACTGAACGAATTCCAAAACTTTGAAGTTGCAAACATTTTGAACATATAAAATTCTAAAACCAACTTGTGAATTTGGAATTTTTTCGAAACATAGAAATTTTTTGAAATGAATGAAGCTTACAAATTCCGAAACCCCTAAAATTGTCGAAACTTCTATAGCTTTAGAATTTGTCATTTTTCAGATTCCAACACCTCCGAAATTTACAAAGCTTGAAAAGTTCTAAAACCTCAAACTCACAAAACTTGAAACCTTCATTATTGAAATGCTAAAAAAATTCGAAATCCATCAAAATTCGTCAAAACTTCGAAATGCCGAAATTTTAAAAATCTCCAAACTTCCAGTCTTCAAAACGTCAAAATTCTTAAAAACTCCAAAACTTCAGAAATTTCCAGGACTTCAAAAATCACGAAAATTATAACTTTCAAACTTCAAAATTCTTTAAAACTTCGTCAACCATCGATCTCGCAACTTTCCAAGTTACAGAACATTTTCCATCAAAAAAACGATACAAAAAAGTACGATATTTTCCAAAATTCATGTAAATTTATGAACGAACTCTCGAAGTTCGAAGATCGCGATGCATTTGCGCCCAGGACATTTCGACAGGCCAAGTTATAGATCGCTGATAGGATTTGCAACTTCGACGCGAGCACTTTATGTTTTCCTCATACGTAACTCCGTCGCATTGAGACCTCATTTTGAAATTTTTCAAATAGCGGAGACGTCGACGGGAGCGAAAGCAACGGCGACAAAGCCGATGATCGATTGCCGAAACGTCGGCGAATGTATTCCTTTGGGTTTGACAATGACGTCGCCTCGGAAATTTTCAATATTGGAAGTCGCTACGTCTTTCCAACTTGACGATCCGACGATAATTCGAGATTTCCGACGCAATCAGCGAAAAGCGAATTGAAACTAAATCCGTCAGGCCACGTTTGCCAGTGAAAGGGAGCGGCAATCAAACAGGGAAAACGACTTTTTGGGATTAGGCTTCGAGTCTATCTCGACTCACGTTACGTGTTTAATTGATGGTGTTTTAATTGGCTTTGATTTTCATTCAATTGTGGATAAGTGGAATATGATAAATTTCAGAGGATTTCTTTGAAATTTTTGGGGGTTTACATGATTTAGAGGAATAATTGTTTAGTGAGGGTTGAAAAGGTAATTTATCCATAGCTTTTCTTTTGAATTTTTCGATCGAAAAGTCCGTTCTTTCCTCCGAAATTTCTTTCCTCGAAAATTCTTCATCTTGTTAAAATTCAGATGAAGAAAAGTGCGCATAGTTCGATTTCGCCTCAAACATTTCAGATTTACGCATTCATTTCAATTATACCCTCCTACCCCCAAAGTTTGAGTTTGCTAATTTCTGCCCAACAAAATACGCCAACCCCTCTACCAAAGAAACCCTTGAATACGCAATTTCCCTCGATATTTCCCATCCCCGAAAAACGTTGCGGCGGCAACGTACAAAACATCACAGTTATGCGAACCTAACTAGGTTCTCATACTGCTTCAAAAGTTTGCCTCTTATTTTCAAGAAAGTGATAACGTAGCAAACTTATACAAGCCAGTTTAGTGCACATTTTCCTTTTTTCCCTACGAAACTTGCCCTTCGTATCGTTTCCACATAGTTTTTTTCTTTCGGAACTCGGAAACTCGCTCGTTCCGCGTTTTTTAATATACTGGGGAGTTATTGGAAAAAGAAAATAGAACACGCAGTGGAAAAGAGCATATTCGGGGAGGAAATAAATTACGCGCGATGCTCTGGGACTGAGGTTTGAATTTGACTTTGGCGACTGTCAAGCTGAATTTGTTTGTAAGAAGCCGCGCTCTGCGTTACGCCATTTCGGTTTGGCGCGACAGCCAGGCGCTTATACTGAGCATGTACTGAATATTTGTCGGCCAGTGTAATGTATTGTCTCCTGGTGCGCGGAATCCGGGCGAGTGAAAATTACGCGGGCGAAGGTGGTATTCATCTTGGACTCGGAAATCATGCGAATCGCGGAGTTTTCTGGTTTACTGCGACGTGGTGTGGAATTTTTCTCATAGAATCATGTGGAATTTGCGGGATATGGATACTGAAATTCTTGGAGGAGGGGCAATGAAATAGTCCTTGATAATTTTCAGGATTAGAGATGTTATTTTCGGAATGATGAAATATTGGCATGTCAGAATCTCACTATGAGCAATCAAAACGTTTAAAATCCAAAAATATGCTCAGAATGATGATATTTCATAAAATATGATCAAATGAAAATATGACCAATGAAGTAGTCCTCAATAACTCAATTCAAATCCAATCAAAAACTTTAAAATCCAAAAATATGATCATTCTAATCATATTTTATAAAATATGATCAATGAAATAGTCCTTGATAATTTTCAGGATTAGAGATGTTATTTTTGGAATAATGAAATATTAGCATATAAAAATTTCACTATGAGCAATAAAAATGTTTAAAATCCAAAAACATGATGAGAACCCTTGTGGAAATTCCTCTTGACTTGAGGGTTATTTCGACCACTTAACTTGAGGGTTAATCCTCAACTTTCCGGGTTGACCATCAACTTGAGTGGTCGGAAAAATCCTGAAATTGGAGGGTTCACCCTCAAGTTGAGAGTTGACCCTCAAGTTGAGAGGAATCTTTGAATTTCTACTATGAATGTCAAAAAATTGGGGAAAGTTCATAAATTCTAGCGATCAGTCAAAATTAAGTTGATTTTTTAAACTTAGTATTTAAGTTTGTTATTTCCATTTCTTCATTGATTTTGGTTTCAGTAATTATCCCGGTATTTAGGTTTGGTCATTCCACATAAACGGACCCACGTTAATACGTTAAAATTTCAGGAAAATCATCGAAATCTCTAAAATTACACTTTCAGGAATTAGGGATGTCGAGTAATTGAAGAAGCTCTTTATTTCAAGTTCAAATTCCATAATCCACGGATTTGAAAATTTTCAATCCGAAAATGCCGATTTGAAAATGATATAGTATATGTTTCTATAATCCAAAACCCAGACTTTGTAAAATTCCTTTGTTCGATTCACTGATTTCGCAACATGGGAATCATTAAATTCAAAAATTTGAAGACTCAAAAAAATTGACGTAATTCTCTCTAACAATTAAATTAGAATACTGTAGTAATAAATGACTTATTCAGCTACGAAAAACCGTGTGATATATATCCAAACTCTATCAAATCCTGCATCTTGTATAAAATTACCCGTAATGAAATCTACACTCATACAAAATGCTTATCAAACGTTTCTTCATCGACTTTTACATTAATTTCGAACCCACTCGAACACTGGAAATAAGTTCCATCGAAATTTGTTAATCCCACAATTATATTCAAGAATCACTGAAATTTTCTCATTGTTCCTATTGAAACTTCGATTCTATGACCAGGTCACGTCAACAAAAGTACATCAACGTAAGAAAATTCCCCTTTTATGCCAAATCAAATTCACCGTATCGAAAAACTTGTATTATATTCCAAAGTTGAAAAACAAATACGGCTTGAGTTTCGCTCACTTAATTCTGGTCCCAAAGTACACTTCGTAAAATTGGAAAATCGCGAAGAAAGCACATAAAACCCTTTGAGACCACTCTTATAAAACTGCGAAATAGCCAAATCGAATCAAACATAGAACTTCCTATAATACAAAACCGAAGAAATATGCAACGAATTTCACTCCGTCCTGAGAACATTTATAATTGCATCTCTGATTACTTCTTTCGCCTCCAAAACAGAACTTCCTGAAATGAGAAAAATCTACTTTTTTGTCGAGCAAAGTTGGCTGGCGAGAAATTAAAAAGATATCAAGTTCTGTGTAGTGAGGCTCCAGATGAAGATATGATAACGTCTTTCAATTACGCTGAACGGTTTTTTACGCGAATAAATTTTTCCCCATTTTGCAAATGTAATCACGGCGCGATTGCTCCATAAATTCTTTTTTGCCCGGATCGAAGTTACGATGCCAGGGAGAAATCTTGGGCGACAGAGGGATTGATAAAAATGGTCCTTTTAAATGAATACATCGCTTTGAACTCCACCACGAACGAGTCAAGAATAATTTTTCTCACGTTTCGATACACTTGAGCCACGTGGCTCGATCAATATTGATTTGGAACAGACTTTTCTTGCGATGTAGCCATGAATCGAACGATTTGGGATCAGAGGATGTGAGAGTTTGAGTTATTGATGATCCTTCGAGATCATGAGGTGATTTTTATGGTAACTTGAGAGGAAATAGTGGAAATAACGTATAGTGAGAGTAATTTAGAACGATTTGAAAATTTTTTCAGATGTAATGGATGGCGGCTGAAACAGGAAAAATTTTGAAAATTTTCTGATGGAACAATTTCATGAAATTTGCAAACATTGGTTCGTAATTTTTTAATTTTTACTGGGAGTGTAGCGCTTTTTTGATTGGGAAATTGATTTTTATGACATTTTTAGGTTCTCCAGGACGTTGGTGTTACTTTTTCAGATCGCTTATTCATGTTTTACGAGTGTGTGAGTTATTTATTACCAAAAAGATTACTTGAATGGAACATTTTTTAATCGTTTAAAACATTGAAAATTCTCGAACTTGACAACTTCTAAACTCAAAATTTCTTCGAAACATCGGAATTCTGTAGAATTCTCAAAACTTCGAGATTACAAAATTTCTGAAGCTTCCGAAATGTCGGATCTCTATAATAATTTCCAAAATTCCCAAAGCTTCAAAAGAATTTCGAAATTTCAGAATTTGAAAATGCTTGGAAACTACAAGAATCACTCAAATCCGTGAAAATTTCGGAAACCCAAAATTTTGGAACTTCTAGGCTTTAAAACTTCAAATTTTGGAAAACTTTAAAACTTACAAAATTTATGAAACAGTGAAAACTTTACACCTATCAACTTTGAAATCTTTCAAAACTTTGAAACTTCAAACTTTTGAACGTACATTTGCACAAATTTGGGGATTTCAAAACTTTCGAAGTTTAAAAATTTTTAAATTTTAAAACTTCCTAACTTCAACATTCTTCAAATT
>JAPYZK010001476.1:0-32781 GCA_030522785.1 Platygaster equestris | reverse complement strand
GTTGAGAGCTCCTCATATTGAGTCGGCGGTCGTCAAATCACAAATCCATGCTTCGAAAATACCTTCGCATACGGAGTACGGAGATCTGTTCAGTCCTTTTCACGTTTACCATTTACCTTCTTATGTCGTACTATACATTCAAGCATAACTCGATCGTACCCGAAACTTCTCACTCTTTTTTCTGTTCAGTCTCTTTTTCAAATCAGCCCCTTTTTCGAAAGTAACTTTCCTCAATTGGAGTGAATTCTTTATTATACATTATTTAATTTTTCAGTTGTCCTTCGTAATCTCGGTATTCGTGTTTTATTTACTTGAAGTGCAAAATTTTGTGGGATTCATGAATAGCTATAGTATTTCACAGATTCTATGGCGTCACTCGTCATTATTTTAGAGTCGGTCTTTTTTTGTTTTTCAAGTGCAGTTTTAATTTTCGAGTATAATTTGATCTTCTGAAGTACTTCTGAAATCAACCAGTATAGTTCAGATATACAACTTATCCTAAATTCAAGTGTGAAGTTGAGAGATTATTGAATTTTCAGTTTTCCATCATCTTTTTTAGACTTAAGATTCATTAAAAAATTCAAGAATCGAGAGAATTTGAAGTGATAATCTGTTTGCAATTGGGCGAAAAGAAGCTTTTCGAATATTTTACAATGGAAGTATTTCTCGGAAATATAAAAAAAACGTGTACTTTTGTAAAATTTACAAGCGAAATAGGTATTCCATGTCAACTAGAAAACATGATCGAGTGGTATTTTGTTTCAATCTTATCTTTCCATTTTTTTTCAATGTCTGATCGTTTTTCTCATTCGGGTTTCACTTTTCGAAGATGAAAAAAAATCCTTCCGTCGTGGAGTGTACTTTTTGGATCTGGGTTTGTACTTTCTCCACTGTCAACTCAATTCTGTACAGGAACGGACTCGTACCAGCTCTGTTAAACAGGGGCCTCTGCCTTGCATGCCACATATAATATAATACTTCATTAGTATCATATTACATGTTGCATGCAAGGCAGCGACAGTCTTTGCCCAATCTTCCAACCGGCTGTGTAGGTGCCGTTTCCAAAAGTACATGCCCATTGAGTCGGCAGTCGTCAACTTACAAATCCACGGTTCGAGAACTGCCTCCGCGTACGGAGTACGGATATCTATTAGTAAATTTCCACATTCTGATTTTTCAGAAAGTCAAAATGTGGTCCATTTATACTTTTCCACATTTCCCCCCACAACGTGCGATATACACTCGATCATGTTCGAAACTTGGCATTTTTTCCCGTGCCTCGTTGTTTTAATCATATAAGTTCCATTTCGCGAAAGCGAATCGTTGACAGCTTGTCGTGAATGAGAGTAAATTCTTCGTTAAATATTATGAAATTTTACAGTCGTCTCTCGTAATCTTGATTTTCGCCTTTTATTTACTTAAAGTGCAGAATTTTGCGGAATTATGAATTGCTATATTTTTTTACAGATTATATGTCATCACTCGTAACTGATATTTGCCAATTTTTCAGTGTTTGAGCATTTTTTGTTTGTTTCACAATTAATTTTCTAAGTTCTAAGTTTCTAAGTTCTTTATTAATTCGTTTTTGTGAAATGTTGATAGATAATATTTTCCTTATTGACGATTGAGAGCCAAAAAAATTTTTTTAATGTTGTTCAATCATTTCGCAATCAAAATAATTGTAAAATAAAACTCTGTTTAATTATTTCAAAATCACAATAATTAAAAAAAATTTTTCATCCCGACTTCGAGTCATCAATTTCAGAAAAATTTAAACTTTTTATGCCGCGGAGTTAGAATGGTTTTTGATGATTAATATGAATACATTTTGATGCTAAATTCAGTGCGAAATCGAACATTTTCATAAATTTCCAATAAACCAACTTGTTATACGCTATAATATATTTCCTTGCGTCCTCCCTGATGAGTCCGGGGACCAACTCATAAATATAATAATATGAACAATGTTGTCAACGAAGCAAACTCGGAAAAATAATTCCGATAGCGAATGTATAACTAGAGTGTCCATCATTCGCAAGTGACGGTTTAATTATCAAATCGCGCGATTTATGAATTCTTCTAACCTTTTTCTACTGAACTAATCTAATATTAACACACTAATCGTGGTGGTATAGGCCTACTGGGGAACGCACCACGTAAAAATAAAAAAAACGCGCCTTTTACTCGACCTCTTGGGTGGTGCGGAACTAGAGAAACCCTTACGGAAATTACCCTCAAGTTGAGGGGAATTTCCGTATGTTCTACAAATACTAATTTTTGTAGATTTATAAATTTTCTTGTAGATTTACAATCCTCATGATAAAATTTCCTAAATTTAGAGGATTATCGTAGTCTTAGAAATATTTCCGAACTACGCAATTTTCACGCAATTTTTGTTTTCTCTATCATTAGCATTATCCATATTTATATATAATGTTTCTAAGCGTAAATAGTTGCACAAGCACACTCAAATTTTAGATATGGAATAATAGTTCCAAACGTGACTTTAACTATTCCGATAATGAATGCGAATATTGAGAAACATTTCAAAAACTGTAATATTCTCACATGTGAGTGACTTTCCGAGTATTCTGAACTTGCTGACTCATTCGGGGATCAAACATTTAAAACTCGGTAATTTGAACTCGAAACTTTCTATAAATTAATACTCCTGTGTTGACGTCCTTTCGGATTTCTCGGATTTAATTGATTTAGACAACACCCAAACATTTCCGAGATAACGATTCAACAATTAAAAATATGAAGAACTCAGAAAAGGAGAAGTGAAAAAATAAATAAATCCCCGTTGGAATATCAGAATGCTGGAATTTGTATAAGAGACATGTTGAAAACTGATTCGACTTTCGTGGGACATAATTTTCTAAAATCAATTTTGTGTAGTTTGGTGGGTAGGTTCAAGGTACTACATAACTGCTCTGAATTTGAAAAGAAGTGTTATATCTTCGAATCTAACATCAAGATACGTATACCAACCACAGTACGTCTGAACATTTCGGCATGAGCGTTGGCATAAGTCATCGAAAGCTACTCAAATGCTTCGATACACAGTTCTTACTTTAAATACATCGTAGTTGTTCTAATTTTTGCCTCAATGTTAGGTAACACTGAAACAGGGGGTGGATTGATTTACACTCACGTAATCCCACAATCTGATGAACGTTTCCGACCAGTTGCACAACTTCATCCACAAGTGAAAGTCAAAGTTGTTGATTTAAAAATCGGTCGTTCGTTAGGACCAAACGAATTCGGTGTATAAAATGCCGGAACTGACGAGAAGAACCGTTGATGATGATGGTAAATTCAAGCAGGGACATCGTTCAAGCTTCTTTGAGACTAGTTTGCAGTTCTTTATACAGGTTTCATTTGTTGCGGAGACGTGGGTTGCTACGATGAAAATAATCAAGTGTATATCAAAGGTCGATTAAACGAACGCATCTGTCGTTCTGGCAACGACGTCGATGTTTATGAAATAGAAAACATCCTCGAATCTCATCCCGGAGTTTTGCGAGCAGCGGTTGCAGGAATCGCACACGAAACTGAAGGCGAGCAACCAATGGCATTTGTCCAAAAGTGCCCAAATATCTGTGTAAGTTTGCAATTTGTGAGAAGACTCATACCAGCTACACTGATCAGTATCAATGATTTTCAGGTGTCTGAAGAGGAATTGATACAACTGTCGACTAAACTGGGCGCCAAAAATACCCTTGTTGGTGTTCAATTTTTGGACCGATTCCCTCTCACGATCGGCTCGAAAAAATTGCATAAGGGGTGATTAAAAAAAATGTATGAAAAAGATCATCTTAATTTAAAACCTTGCCAAAAATAAATAATCAATAGAATGCAGTGTCGTCGTGTTTTTTTTCACATGGAAATTAAAAATTGTCATTTGATGTTCATGTGAAATGGAGTCACATTTGGAAACCCAAAATTTAAACGTTATGTTACATATATGTATTAGCTGGAAACATTTGTTTCGTCCAAAGACATTCTGAAGTACCACTTTCGACTGTTCAGAACGAATAGGAAATTTTTACCACTCGGAAATTGCGGAACAAAATTTTAATCGTGTAATTTATTACTCGACAGGTCAGTAGGTGCGTTTTGTTGCATTTATTATCCACATTATATATAGCTTCAATGTGTCCGAGTGGAAAAAGTTGCGTAAGCGCAAATGAACTTTTAGATATGGAATAATAGCTTTGAACAAAATTATAGCATGAAAAATGCGTATTGCTCACTAGTAAGACAGCACTGAAATCGGAATGTTTATAGGAAACTGAACTACTTAGATATTTTGGAACGTGAGTGAACACTTTCTATACCAAAATATCTTTCAAAACATTCATATTCTGTATGAATGAAATTAAATGAACTTTTATGATGGTATCAACTGTTCTATAACAGTTTCAGTTTCAGTTTTCGGATTATCGGATTCTTGAAATTTGAAAACGAACATCTGAATTATTTTTATTGAGTAGGTATGTCCAGAAGTTGCAATCTGCGTCTTCAAATTCGTGAACTGAAAACTGAAATTTCGGAATTCGCGAACTTTGAGGGTTCAAGTTTCGAAAAAAATCAAATTTGGAATCAAACGTTGAAAATGCCAAATTTTCGAACAATAATAGTTAGATTTGCATGAATTAAATGTATAATTTATAGAATTTTAATTCATGTTAAAATTCGTCTTTCCAGATATTCGAATTCGATTATTCGAAACAAATTTCTTAATTTACGAAGTCTGAAAATTGTTTTATCTCAAGAAGTATTCAGAGATAAGGGTTTTCAATGTTTGGAAAACTTAGCGATTTTAGAATTTGGATTTTAGGATCAAAATATAAATAAATTGAAGTAATACTTTTCTTCGAATTTTTAAATAATTATAATTTCAGTTTTCTTTATTCTGACCAACTCGTTCCCTGTGAGATTTTAAAGAATACTAAGTGTTTTTCACAACTCTTGAATTTCGAATTTTCGGGATATTTATTTAAATTTTCCGAATTTTCAAGTTGTGAAAATTGATTGAGTCGAATGACGTATAAAAATTCGAAATTTTAGGTTCCCACAAATAACCCAACGGATAACTTGAAGTACGCAAGGTAAAAATATAAAGAAATTTTGCTCTAAATTTGATTAATTCAAATCATATTCAAACATTTTCTAGTCAAGGTTTCTGAAATTTTCATTATGGAATTAACAGCTAAGAAAACGGGAATTAAAAAAATGGAGAAATCCCCGCTGGAATATCAGAATGCTGGATTTTGTATAAGTGACGTACTGAAAACGAATTCAACTTTCGTGGGACAGGTAATGAATATTCAACGAGTTCACAAAGTTTGAAATCAAATTTTTCAGGCTTATGACATTGTTTCCGAAAACTTCATCCAGAGCGATAATTTTTATTTTCTACGTAGAATAGTCCCAAAAGCTCAAAGACGAAAATTGTCGAGTTCACATAAATTTCATTAAAAAATCGTTCGTTTTCAAAATAAATCCAAAGGTTCAGAAGTTTCAAGAATTAAGATTCGTTGAACAGATAATCAAACACTGAATTTCCATCGTAGTTGTAAGACGTAGTTAAAAATATGAATTTTCAGTGATTTGTCAAAAAAAAACTACGATTACATACATACTTATTATAAGTACCTCAGAACTTTTTCATTTATCAATGACATCCAGACGTTGACGAATTTTCGTGATACGTTCGAAAATGTCCTAACTTTTCCTACACGTTTCCTACTTTTATACAAAAGTCTCCAACCTTCCTAGATTTTTTTATTTTTCAGCATTCTAACCACCCTCAGTATTTCTATGTAAAATGAATATTTATGTTATAAAAATCTGTGAATACGTAACAGATGGACGCAGATACAGGAGAACACTACACTTTCCAAACTATGCTGAACTTAAGCATCCGCTGCGCAATGTGGATCAAAAATCAGGGATTGAAAAAAGACGATATTGTTGTTATCTGCACTCACAACCATATGCAAGATTTCGTACCAATACTAGCTTGTCTTCTAAATGGAGTCATTTTTTGCACTTGGTCACCCAACGGTAAGCAAAAAGTGTATTCAATTTCGACTCCAAAAAAAGTCTGACTTCAAAACTTCACGAATAAAGAAAGAAATTCACATACACCCCTACCTCCCTCTCCTCTCGTTACTGCGCCACTGCTAACCATAAACGAACATTTCTCTCATAGAAACCACAGAAACCATGGATCGCTACATGGAAACGATAAAACCGAAAATCATCATTTGCAATAACCAAAGCGTGCTCAAGATAAGTGCATCCTTCAGAAAGTACAATTTAAGTGGACAAATCATTACTTATGACGTGCAAGAGGGATTCGAGTCTTTGTCACACATACTGAAAATGACGGAAAACTGCGTCATTGATGACTTCAAGTGTCACCCTGAAATAAAACACGAAGACACAGCGATGATAATATTTTGTTCAGGATCTACAGGGTCTTGGAAGCCAGTGGAGTTGCCCCATTCAACTCTTCTTTGGATTATGGAGACATGCTTACAATATGAGAATCAAGTTCACTTATGGTATTCACAATTCTGTTGGATCACTGGTATAATGAATCTGTTGCAAGGGTTAGCTGGACCTGTATCGAGAATCATTCACAGTGGTTTCGATCCAAAAGAGACGTCCAGAGTTATTGAAAAATATAAGGTATGTGTGATGATGAACTGGACCAAAGTTTGGAACAAAACTACGAAGGTTCAAATCCCTCATTCTCTTAAACGTCGGAGAAAAGTTCGAAGTCGTTCTGTCAGAAGTTGATAATCATAATTATGTACACAGATATTCTCTTCGACTCGAATGTTTATAGGTTACTTGGATGTTCATCTTCCCCGCTTCTCTGGTAGAATTTTATCGTGCAAAGACTCACACTTCTCACGACTTATCATCAATGAAGTACATAATGACAGGTGGTTGTCGAGTTTCACCACATTTGTTCGAAAATTTTGAACGAGTACTACCGCACACGAACGTTTGCCAAATATGGGGTAACTTCCCTAAATAAATTGCTTTCATATGTAATAAAATGCAGTTTTCTAAGATACTTCATTCGCATCCTTCGATTTGTTATCACTTCGAAAATATGTGTTGTATGTCCAAATCGATATGAAGAAACCAATCACAAGACGTTTACATTGTTGGCATAAGTCACAAAAAGTGACTTCAATTCCAAGATGAACTTGTTAAATCTGGAGACACTAATTCCCTCAATCATCCCAATTTCTTCCCAATTGTTAGGTACTACTGAAGCAGGAGGTAGAGTGACTCTCCCTCGTGTAATCCTACAATCTGATAAACATTTCCGACCAATCGCACAACTTCATCCACAAGTGAAAGTCAAAGTCGTTGATTTAAAAACTGGTCGTTCGTTAGGACCAAACGAATTTGGTGAAATCAGACTGAAAGCTCCTTATCCTATGAAGGGATATTATAAAATGCCGGAACTGACGAGATATAAAATGCCGGAACTGACGAGAAGAACCGTTGATGATGATGGTAAATTCAAGCAGGGACATCGTTCAAGCTTCTTTGAGACTAGTTTGCAGTTCTTTGTACAGGTTTCATTCGTTGCGGGGATGTGGGCTACTACGATGAACATGATCAGGTGTATATCAAAGGTCGATTAAACGAACGCATCTGTCGTCTTGGCGACGACGTCGATGTTTATGAAATAGAAAACATCCTCGAATCTCATCCCGGAGTTTTGCGAGCAGCGGTTGTAGGAATCGCACACGAAACTGAAGGCGAGCAACCAATGGCATTTGTCCAAAAGTGCCCAAATATCGATGTAAGTTTTGCAATTTGTAAAAAGAAACATATCAGCTACACTGATCAGTATCAATGATTTTCAGGTGTCTGAAGAGGAATTGATAAACCTGTCGACAAACTTGGGTGTCAAAAATACGCTTGTTGGGGTTCAGTTTTTGGACCGATTTCCGCTAACGACGAGTTCAAACAAATTGAAAAAAGGGGTACTGAAGAAAATGTACGAAAATGATTATTTTAATTCACAGTCGTGTCAAAAATGAATTATTCTACGACTGTAGGGGAAATGTGTCATTTTCATGAGAGAATCTAAAATTATCGCTCGATGTTTATTGAAAATGGAAGAATATTTCGAAACCTGGAAAAGTATACGAAAAAATGTGTTTTTCTGTAATGATGGATGGAAAATAAATTATTGAAAGACAAATCCAGGAAATCCGAGTCCTTGATTTTCAGGAACCAAACTTGGAACTTCAAATAGAATTCGAAAGTTTTCAAAGTTTTGAACTCAAATTCGATGAGACGAAAACGAGAATACATCAGAATTGCATTACTCCAACATTCAAAATTTCACAATGATATGACAATGTATTTGAACAATAAACATGCACTTTCAACCATTCACTCATTTCAACAAAAAATATTAACTCATTCAAACTTAGTTTAAATAATTTCCCAGGGAGAGAGTGTGTTGGTTACACCCCAAAACCACCCCTCCGTCTGGTACCATACTTTCAATGTTCCTAACAATTCCTCCAGGCGTCCAACCCCTCGCATTTTTGCACACCAAGTGGGGGTGTAAAAAAAGGATGAAATTCGTGATTAAGAGGCAAAAGTGGAGTTTCTTTACTCGCAGGGAAAACATTCTGTCGGGTGAGTTCATCAACCTGACAGTTGGCGCAATTAAACAGCGAAGCGCCTGTGAAGGGTCAACCGAGCACCGGCAACGCTCATTTCAACGAGACGCTGCGCCGCTTGCGAATATGAATTCGCGAAATTTTCCCGGACACTCATAAAGCGAGAAAAACAAACGGAAGGAAAAGATGTTTCGTCTCGGTTGTTTTCGCGACTTTCTTTTGCAAACTCGGATGGACCGACTTTCTTGGTCAATACGGTTATTTTAAATAATAAGATAGGCAACGATTTGAAAGCAAAATTTGGCAGTGGGGGGGGGGGGGGGGAAGGTGGTGTGTCAAATATCGTTCTAGAGGAAATTGATGGTTGTGCTATTTTGAATAGTTACTCAATTTTTTAACTGGGGTTCGAATAACCGAAATCAAATTTTATACTTTTTATTTTCTAATTTGTACATTTTCACACTGTTATATTTTCGAATCTGAATTGAATTTTTCAATAGAAATTCCAAAATTTAAAGTATTTACGATCGAAATTTCAAGTACTCGAAAAAAAGGATCATTTTCAAATGTCACGTAGAACTCAATTTTCAAACGTTTAAAATTCGACATTGTTAGATTTCTGAACTTGATTGTAAGTTAAAAAAAAATGAATTGAAATTGCAAAATTTCAAGTAACGAGACGCAAAGAAAAAAAATGTTTCCCGAATTTCAAATTATAATATAATTTTCGAGTTGGAAAATTTTAATGTTCGAATTTTCGAAATTATAATTCGAATTCGAAATAAAATTCGAGTTTAAATGTCCCGACATTATTCAATTGTGTAAACAAAATTTGCATCTATTGTGGACCCGAAATTTGAAATTTTTCCATCCATTTCCATCATTTTGATTTTTTATTTCGAAATATCAAAATTTTGAATTCATTATTTCTATTATGTGCGACAATAATAATAACGATCATCATTTATTGTTATAAATGGTTATTATTACGAACGATGCATTCTTATGCTGCACTTATTTTTTTATGGATTCAGTTCTATTATTTCGCGACATTGAAAAACCATTCTCTACACACTGAACATTTTCCGCTCGCATTGTATTCGAGCGATTTCCCTCGCGAGGAAATCAATAAAGAGGGGAGACTTCCGATCAGCGTCGGAAGCTGGAAAACGACAAAGTTAACGGAGGACCAAAATAAATAATGCTGGAAGAGCGTGGAAAAAGGGTTGCTGGTAATTCAATTAATCGATTTCGGAAATAAAAACGTGTATAGAATAATATTATATCCACATTTCCATATATGATATCAATTCCTAAAATATACGTAACAGTACAGAAATTCAGTGCAAATTTATTGTAATTCATTATATTCGATTGAAAATTTAGCAAAAATTGAACAATAAAATTTTCATTTCAATATTCTTATTCAAAATTTAAAAAAAACTGAATCCTCAAAAAATGAAAGATCAGAAATTTCTTATTGTTATAATAATAATTATTATAATAATATTATGATTTCTTATTTTGAAAAATAACGGATTTCTGACATGTTTAGTCAAAAAGAAAAAGATTTTTTTTAATCGTAACACACGTAAGAAAAACTTAAAAATAACGTAAAAATTCAATAAGAAATATAATTTTGATTTCAAAATTTCCTCAAAAATATAAAAATCTTCAAATTTAAAAGAAAGGAAAGAATAATCATTAAAAAATAAAAAATAAATAAAAGAAGAAAAAAGAAAAATTTCATGGATATTTCAAGTCATACCCGAAAAATTGCATAATTCCAAAAATTCCGTGTAAATCAATTTTCATCTGGAATTTTCCTCTAAAATGCGAAAAATCGATCCATCTTTCCAAAAAATGAAAAATAAAAACAAATTTGAAAAAGTTGTTCATTTTCCATCGACATTTTCCATTCCCAACTAAAAACCCAACTATTTTTGTATTAGCTCAACCGGGACAGCGCGAACGCTTATCCCGACTACCAAAAATTACGCGCTCGAGATACCCGTAAAAACGGAGTATTCGCAAGGTTCAGCCTTGCCGCCAAAGTGCAATGGCGAGGCTTAGTCCAGGAGAACCGCCTTATTGATCACGGTATTCTCCGCGCCAAGTAAGTTATGGGAGCAACGCGATAACTCTTTCTTATGTGCATTTTCCGCGAAACATTTGCCGCGAGAAGCAGTGCACCAAATGCGCTCTATTAGCCGCGAAAGAAAGTATGGATTTAACCCGCGAAAATATAAAAAACATTAAAAAACAAATGAAGAGCAGCCCAGTTAAGTCACGGTGCGATCGATATTTCAGGGACGGCGGAAAAGACCTGTTGGGCGTAGGAAATCGCTCCCGCACTCTGAAAAGTGAATTTATAGAACATTCTACAAAATTCTGTAAAAGTTTCGAAAATTTCTGAAGTACTGGGAAATTTTTGTGACATAACTGAAATTGTAAAAAAAGTCGCGAATTTTCAAACCAAAAGGAGAAAATACAGAAATGTTTATAAATTTCTCTAAGATCGGCGATAATTTAAATTTGAACAAAATTTTAGGACAAATTAAAACATTTTATCAACTTATTTCAACCTCTTCGGAATTTGACGTTTATAAAATATAGAAAACTTTATATTTCGATAAAATTTTCGGGAGAATTGAGCTTTTCGGAACATTTCATAAAATTCGAGAATATTGGAAGAAATTGCCGTTTATTTTTTTAGATTTTTAATAATTATGTACAAATGATCTTTGTGCGGAGCCTAACATTTTTTTCATTTATTGTAGTAATTATTATACATGTAAATATATTATATATAATTATAAATATAATTATATATATAATATAATATATACATATATTATATTATATATATATGTATATAATATATTATAATATAATTATATATATATAATATAATAATATAATTATTATTATAATATATTATTATAAATATTTCATATCGTTATACCGATATTTTCGATTTTCACATTTTTACCAACTTATTCTTACGAACATCATTAATTTTTAATGAGTCATCGAATAAAATAATTCGAAGATTCACGAACCGAAAAATTTCCAAAATCGGCGATTCAAATCGAGAACTTGCAAAAATGAATCGTAAAGTGCATAAAAGCTTAAAAATATACTAACACAGCATGAAAATCGAAACACGCATTAAATACCTTTCGTCCTCCATATCGATCACCAGTCAAAACATTCATTATTTCCGTTGGCCAAAGGATAAAAACTCCCCCAGAACGCCCAAAACTTTCAGGAATCATTTAAGCAATGTTTTTGTACACATATTCGTTGCGCGCGCACACATACACACACACACGCGCGCGAAAAAAAACACTCAACTATACACTCGATTCCGAAATACGCGAAAACACGACGAAAAACGCCCGGACTCCAATAAAAAACGCACTTTTACGTCAAAAACGTCTTATTTTTCGAACGGGCCCCGACTGTGTTTTAGACGTGTCCGGAAGCGCTCGGTTGTCACTTTGACCGCGATAATCATCATGAAAAACGGTGAGAATCTGACTTTTGCATAAATGAGATGAAAAACCGAACAAAACTCACATTGTCATTGTACTTTGACCGGACGAGCGCGTAAATTTCACGACGACGCAATGTCAACAGTTGACATAACCGCAGATTACTCGAACGCCCCGGATTTGTTGTCACTCCGAAATACGTCATGTCACGATAAAAAATGTCCCGATTTCGAAAAACGCACTCACACGACGCGAGTGCAACGAAAAACGCGATAACATGGACAAAATCGGCGCGAGGTAAACCGGATAATCCCGTGTTCGCGGCCAGTTTCGTCGGTAAAACAGGGTACATACAATGCATACAACGTGATACCAACAAAACGAGCGCGAAATTCCTAGCTATCTGTAGCAGACGCGCCAAAAACGGATTGTTTCAACGGTTTCAGTGGTTCAATTCAATTTTTTATCATAGGATTTGTCAGATCCAGAGAAACTTGAAAGCATATTTTGACATTTTCATGCTGTCAGGAACGGACTTGACGAATTTGCCGCCGTGGGTACAATTCGGAATTGTTCGTGTAGAATTTTAACAATTCAAATTGACGATTCCTGTATTAGCCCATTCTTCGATCTTGTATGCCATTATGATAATGTTTTGGTATTATGTCTATGTGACATATTACATGTATCGGAATGATGTTTCTTCGGGAAAATAACGGTAAATTCGAAATGTTATCCAACGAAGAAATATATTGTTATCTAGAATCCTGGACGTAACGCCACGGCTTTTAAACGTCGATTTCACAGCGACGGGTTTAACTGGTCACGTGATAAGAGCTGTGATCGATGCATCGCGTGATTTGCGCTATTTAGATCGAGTTATGCACGATTCGCGAAAAAGATTATATGAATGTTTGCGAGTTTGACCGATTCTTGGGAACTGGGAGTATTTTAAAGCTAAATTTCCTGACAGTCTTGAGAGATTTTGATAATTTGTGATTATTCAGTAAAATATTGAAATATTAATATATATTCTGATCTTACATAATATTATTATATTATCTTTTGGTATAATATATTATTATATTATATTCAAAATAATATTAAAATAATAAGGAATGAAACAGTGAAATAATGGACTATTTAGTTTTTTTCACAATCACTTTTTTAAATAATGATTATTTGTGTTTTTCTGTTAATTTTATCGTAAATTTGCACTTCGTAGATTTTAGTAGTTCAGCATTATTTTTTGAAATATCGGATTCTAACTTCGGAAATTTTTTTTCCATTTTGTTAATTGCAGTTTTTGATTTTTGATTCTTTTGTTAATGTAAAAATCGAATGAAATCACTGGTTTTAAATTCTTTACTTCGATACTTCCTTCAAATCCTTCGAGTCTTCAAGTTATGCCCAATTTTAAAATTTGGAGAATTGCAATTGCATTTTTTATTAATACTCAAACTTTCATGCCTTGATTTTCGCAATAAATTTTTTGTTTGCAACAAATTACTCGAGTTGGATATTCTTGACGTGATTTAATGCGACATATCAAACTACATTATTCCATTATTTACGTATCAAAAACTATTTGTCGTTAAAACAATTTTGGTTCAGAATTTGGATATTTTAGAATTTTGTTTGCGAACATCAGTGAAATAAACAATTTCGGATGACAACGTATGAAGTCAGAAAATTATAAAAATTCAAGATTGAAAAATTTCGTAACTGAAAATAACAGAAATTTTAATTTAACGTTTTCTTTGATTTTCTCAATTCTGAAAGTTCAAATTTTACTTCCAAAACTTATTTTTCATCAAAAATGTTAAACATGTGACGAACGTGTATTCTTTGAATTTCGAAAATTCGAAATTTTTGAATGATCACAATTAAGTAGTTCCATGTGCAGATTTTTCAACTTTTTACGTAACGAAATCTAACCTTCGCAATTTCTAAACCTGAACTTCACAGGATTAAATTTTTCAACTGTCAAAATGTAAATTTTGGATTGTCAGACAAGAGCCGTGATTGATGCATCGCGTGATTTATGCTGTTTAGATCAGATAAAGTTCAATTCGTGAAAAACAGTATGGTAATAATATACAATTTCGCATTACAAACTCATGATCGTTTTTCACCCGTAATTATTGATGTTCTCGAATAATTCGTTCAATCAGTAGGCTAAAAATTCAATATTTTATACCCTCGAATTCCAATTTTTTATTTTCCAAATTCTCGAATATAAACTCAAAAATCCGATTCCCAACATTTCTGACTTCATCAATCTCGAAGAAAAATCGATAAACTTACAACTTTATAAAAGTTAAGATCGATCTTAACTGAATTGCCCCGACTTTCCTTATTGCAAGTGAATATTTTCATTCACATTTAATATTTATTTCAAAATGCGGACAAAACGATTTTCACTCACAAGGGCCATGAATTTCCCCCTTGGACCCAAAAATGGTCAACTCCGCAAAATTCCCCAAGTTAAATAAACGCACGCCCTCCCAAAAACGGGGCATGAATCGAGTACCGGCGACATACTCCACAATTTCCTTTTCACGCGGGGGAATCGATATTCGTATCGCGAGGCCGAGTAATATAACTGGCAGAAGCGCATCCGCGCACATTTCGCGATACCCAGCACTTTGCCAAAATCACGTCACCATTCGTCCTTCCAATTTGAGGACGAAACAAAAACAGTGCCACGATTTCCAAAGGGCGACAGGACCACAAAATCAATACCCTCCAACGTACATTCCTCAAATAACATACCCCCTCCCTCTAAGTTTTTCGAATTCCCCACGTTTCAAAAGGAAAAAAAAATCAGTCAATCGATTTTCCAAACGGATTTTCGTATCTTTGTCAATTCAAAAAATTCATTTTCGTGTCTAAAACTCACCGTGGTGTGCAGGATCGTGACCTCTCGTGCAGCGGAATTCGTCCTGGATTTCAGGGGTGAAACTTATTCCGGAGCACGAAAAGACGAGGGAAATTTTCAGTTTTGAAAAAAGAAGGGGTGGAGTGTTTTTAGGAATTTCGAATTTTGGGGATCGACATTTCGCGAATTTTTTCGGTATGAAACTACACCCGCTTTTCCGCACAAACGCACTGGGGGCAAAGAGTACCGCGCGACGTATCTCGGGTTTTCGGGGGCGCAAGCGCGCGCGCAAGCGTTGGTTCGTGATTTCTTATCAAATGGACCACCGTGAGATTTGCAAATTGAGGTGGGAGTGGGGGGAGGATTTTTCGGGGGGTGCGAAAAGTGTTTAAAAATTTTTTTATTGATTTATATATTATTTGTTGTCAGACCAACCTGTACACTTAAATTTAAGTATGTATCATGATTGGGCGATAATATCTCTGTAAATAAGCAATATACTACAAAATAGCATTTGACATTTTGTGTAGAATATCTTTTTCTTTACAATATTGATCTCTTCACTCTTTGCAAAAAATTGATAGAAAACGGGAAAATATGCAAAAAATGAACTCGCCCCTTTAATTAAAGATGGCGGTTTGTTCCCCCATGGTAAACATCCCTACTTTTTGAATTTAAGCTCGCTAGATATTCCCCAACGTATCAATATCATTCTAACTCAAGTTTTTTTTGTTTTTTACATTAATTTTGACTGGACCATGATATGAGAAAAAAGAATGTTCTTACGGTCGACGCGTTTTCGTCATAGTTCGCGCACTGAAACGGCCGCCATCTTGGCCGTGGTGAAAGTATATCTATGTACATATGAGAAATCCAAGATGGCGGCAGTTGGTTTTTAACGGTTTTCCCCCCACCTGCGCAAGAACATACTTTGTTTCTTCATTCTTGCATCATGGACTGACGATGGAGAAGTTACAACCATTCGCGATTAGAAGTTACAGTGGCGCTACCATTGGAACTACTCTATAAGCGTCCGTCGTTGAAAAATATTTCTTAAAATTCTAGATAAGTAACTGTACGTATCGAATTTATATCATTACTATATCACCGATTCGAAAAATTTTTCGAAGAAATTGACGTATCTTGTTCATAATAACTGATAATAACCAGCGTGGACGCTGAAGTCAGCCATTTTGTTGGTGATAATTTATTAATTTCATCGCGAATAGTCTAATAATGAAAGTGACTTACTCATCTTTAGAGTTTTTCTTTTGAGAGTCCAAAGTTTAAATTGATGAACAGTAACAATTAAATAATCACATTTTCTTCCCTTTCAAGTTTGATAAATTGCAGGAAATGCAAATTGAGGAAAATGGCGGAGGAAACTTTCACAGTCAAAGTTAACATAGTGAAATAAAACTGTAAAGCACGAAATTTCCCGAAATGAAACCCATTTCTGTAATTCTGTTGATATGTACAGTACACAATGTTGATTATCAGAACATTTTTCAGAAGAGGTAGCGTACGTGTTTTCAAAAAGGATCAGGAACAGGGATTTCCGCCATTCTACCTTCTAATAAATCCCGGAGATGAATGCTTATCTCCTGAAAAATGGAGATTAATTGATAAGATTTGCTGTAATTAAGATTCTCACTCAAATTACTCAACTTTTACTGAATTTTTTATTACTAGATTTGTCTTCCAAGTTTGGAATTCGACAATACTGAAATTGAGTGTTATTCGAATCATTAATTTTTTATTCTGAAAATTTTTCAATTCTTATAGATTTGGATAATTTTTATTGTGAGCGTTTTCGATCGTTTATATTCTCATGTTTGGCAATTTTTGTTTTTTGGTTGCGCAGGGGAGGATGTGCGAATTTAATAATGTCAATTTCTGAAAGTTTCTTTTAAACGTGGTTTTGAGCAAATTCAATGATGATATTCCTAAAATTTCATTGGAATCGAATTAATTTATGATGAGCTCCTGCGAAAAAGTTTTCAATTTTGACTTTATTTTTAGAGGTTATGAATTTTATTTCGTATCTCTTCTTTATTCTATTTCATCTTCTTTCAGATAAATTGAATTAAGATTCCAAAATATTTGAGTACACATTTTGTAAATTGTGAATCTTTTTGAAAAAATTGAAAATTCTCTCATTTTTCAATTCCGAATTTCGAACTTCTTCATAATCAGATTCCAAATATTTTTCAAAGTCTTCAAACTTCCGAGGTGAGAAATTGCGATCAAATTTTATACATTCAACATTTTTAGATGTTTTAATCCAAATTTTCAAGTTCACATCAAACTCCTAAATTGAAACATTTTGGAATTCAATTTTCAATCATTTGAAAATTGTTGACTTTAAATTCGAAAATTATGAAATAAAAATACTATAGAATCCTTCGATCTGTGAAATTCCAAATGTTTGAAATCGCATTGCGAATTTTCAAATTTTAACCCAACTTATCTTTAAAAATTGCGAAGTCCAAAATTGCCAACTTCCATCAACTTCACAATTCGAAAATTAACGTACTTCTTCTCTTTGTGTTTTCAGTCTATCGATCGCGGCCTCAGCGAAATTCGGGTCGTTCGCAGGATCTTCCAGACTGTCATCTTCGTCCTTGGATCCTTGGGGAATTTGCGACACGAAGAACTGTTTGACGTTATCTAAGGTGGGGCCGAGATCCGAGCTACCTAGGCTTATCTTTATTGACGCCCAAGAATCTGAGCCAGCCGGGATCACCAAGGGCTTATTGTAATCAAAACACGTCGTTCGCCTGCACCGAGACGAAGTAATTACAAACTTTATCAAAAATATCAATACAATATTCCTAAATACCCAAAATTTAGAGTACAAATCCATTAGAAATAAAATCCAAAATTTCCGACAGATAAAAGTAGCTTTACGTATTCTTACCATCTCTAAATTAACGACTCGCAGAATTTTGAAATCCAGATTAATGAGTTTGAGTTTTTAACTATAGAGAAATTTAAAAGTCTCAATTTCTAGGTCATTTTAAAATTTTTTGTCTAAGGAAAAAAAATTCAAACCTTTTTAAAAATACTAATTTTGTATTTATTTATATATGTATACATATATATGTATGTATGTATTTTCTTAGTTACAGTAGGTTCAAGTCTTACGATAATTGCGCGCCAAATCCATAATGCGAAAGCAACTCCTTAACTTTCTTAACAGAATTCGTGTCTTTCGCCGAATGATACTGCAGGCCCACTCCCAAAATATAAGAAATCGCTCTTAAAGTGCGTCCGATAAGTTCCTTCTTTTCTATATCGAATTCCTATAAGAAACTAAATGGTTATCTTGGAGCCGAAAGCCGTTAAATTTTTCTAAAATGAATTAAAAACTCGGTATGTGCTTATTATCATGAAATAAGCGAAATCATGATTTAACGACTTTTCAGTGTATGATCTTCAAGCGTAGTACAAGCAAACAAAAATTGGTTCGAGTTTTTCACGATAATTAACATATTACAAACAAGATATTTATTGTGGGCTTACATTGTTTGATTCGTACCAAATATTTTTTATCCTACAGCAAATATTTTGTTACTACATACCATCTGATCTCACGAGTATACACTTAAACAAAAATTAATTTGAGCGTAATAACTTCCATCTTCATAAGAAACAAAAATATTAATTGCCAAAAATTGAGTGGGTGAATCGAAAAAATCAATTCCATCATAAAATAATTTATAGTGGGCCAACATTGCTTGATTTGCAGCGTACCAAATAATTTTTACCCTGTAGCAAATATTTTGTTAATGCGTACCGTCACCTGACGAATAGTATAATACACTCGAACAAAAATTAATTCGAGCGTAATAACTTTCATCTTCATAAGAAACAAAATGTCGCAAACAAATAATTTGTTAGGAATTATTACGAATTATTACAAATAATTTTTAATAATTCGCGCAATAGTGTATTCATTCGATTTCTAACCGAAAAAGTCTTTTGAAGTACCACTTTCGAGGTTAGAGTCGAGAAAAAGGTAGTATTTTATTTTTTTCCGAAGTTGACTCTGCTCGACTCAAAATTAACTCTACATTTAACTCACTAAGGTTAAGTCTGGATCCGCAGGGTGGTGAAACACAATGTATCTCTACACAAAATCAGTATCAATCAAATTCTGCAATGATGGTACAATGATCTTCTTCACATTGCTGCATGGAAATAAATTGTTGTAAAAATCGAAAAAGTACCTTAAATTCGTCATATCTTCCCCCAATGACATACATTTTCAAGGGGAGTGGGTCCACCCCGGGATCAGAAATTTTAGGATTTTCTTCAAATCTGTGATTGCGCAGTTCGGATATCAAATTTTCGTTATAGGTCATTTTTATGGCGCTTCGAAGCGCTGACATGCTCTCTTCGAAAACGTTCCACAATATTTCTGGTTTTGACAGATCGAGCATCAGCAAAATCGTTAAATGTCTGGGGGAGTGTGACAGCATCGAGCCGGTCATAGCCGCGGAAATTAGGGATGACGTTAAATGACCTACTTCCCACACGTGGAGTGTGTCTTTGACCTGAAATTGCGTTCTAGAGAATTATAATTCAGTTCAAAAGTGATAATTTTGGTTAATTACTAAATTAGGAGATAGGAACTTTTGGGAAAAGATTTTTTAGAGAATTAAGATTTTTTTATGTTATTTGTTAGAAGATTATCATACACATTTTTTTACCTTACGGAAAAATGTTTACTTTTATTTCTGTCGTTGTTTAAAAATGATCGAAAATTCCGAAACTTCGTTAACAGAATTCGATTTTGAATTTTGATTGAATATAAACAACTTTTAGAGTATTTGATGGAAAAACTTAAAATTTTTGAACGTCCACATTGAAAAATGCAGAAATTTGAATTTTGAGGTTATGATTCGTAATAAAATTTTCATTGGTTCTGGATATTTTTTGGTGGACCGTTTTGACCCTTTTCTGTGTATTCGTTGTTTATATAAATTATTCACCGATCAATGGACGTGAAAGTCATTATAATTCATCAAAAAAATTGCTTACGAAGCTTGTCCCGGCTTTTCGACCGAAAGAATAATCCATCGCAATGGTCGCTTTAGGGGTATCTTCTTTCCTTAAAAATCGATAAATCATGGTCGTTTTGCCCTTAAAATTTAATTTATCGTTGTCTTATAATGATCTGGACTTGTATACATTTTTTTCATGTAAAATGGAGTACTTACGACTCCTTTACTACCAGCGATGATAACTGATCTTTCATGAGTTTCGGCGTCATTGATTTTTGATTCGGTGAACATTTGTTGACCTTCTTCTTTTTGGTCATCACTGTCCAAAAATAATTGCTGATCATTTTTTCGAAAAATTCGATTCCAAGGTATGCAAATACTTACATTACGAAAATTCGAAGATTTCAGTAAATACTGTTTGATTCGAGGATTTTCCGAAAATATAATTTTTTTGTGCGTAAGGATATTATTGTATATACATCAAAAATTCAAAATATCTTGAAACGTGACGAAAAGTTTTCACATAATATTTTCCGAAATTCGTTAATTTCATCAAATCCAAAACAGACCTAAGAAATTAAATTTCCGCACATTTTTTCGAGGATAAATAAAACATTTGAACAAATTTTTAGAAATGCTAAAAATGGTAATTTTTTTTGAATTATTCCCCTATTTTTTGATACGGTTAAAAATCTGTGAAAAAGATTGCAACAGACCGAAAATTGCCATAAGATCAGTTAATAAAATTTTTCTACGGAAAACTATGCAAAAAACGATTATATTTCTCATTAAGATTTACTTACGAAACATTGGAATCCATTGTATCCATATACATTGTTTGATTGATGAAAGTTATTAATAAACTGCAGTTGCGAGCGTGGATATTACAACGCGCACTGTTGCGATAACAGTAGTCATGGAAACACGCATGGGAAATAGAAGAACGCTTCGATTTTTGTATTCGAGAATTATTCCAGAGCAAATATTTCTATGTAACTGATGCAAGTTGAAATATCGAAATTTTTTGTGCCAACAAATCCGAATTCCAATTCAGATTTCGACAAAAACACGAGTGGGAATTATACTTTAGAAGATCGAAAACAGATCAACTCTGAGTTTGTCAAAACTTTCGATGCCATATTGAAAAATTGTAACTTGAACAAAAATTGCTTTGACCCTTGAACATTAGTAACAGAAAAAATTTGAGCAGAATTTTTTAGCATTTCGTACCTCATTGTCCAGAATTATTTTTATTATAAACGATTTATCACCCAAAAATTGATTCATTTCACTGTATCCAAATTTGGTACACCGTACCAAATTTTTTGGTATATATTTAGCCAACCAACATTTTGGTGCAAGAACCCAAATTTTGTCGTTGATCGAACTTGGTCGACTCAAATAAAACTTTTCTTAGATTCGAGTGGAACTTCATATTTTCTTACAAAACGAATGGGTTTCAGTGTAATAAAAAATTTTTTGATTGTTAACAAACTTTTGTCACAACAGAGAACATTTTCGAGTTGTACGCAAATAAATTTTTGTTCAACTAAATGTTTTGTTGACAGTAACAAGACTTCCGTTACAATGCAACAAACTATCGGTAAATTTCAAGTTGACGATATTGTCATATAGAAGCTAGAAAGATAAATATTCATAGATTTCGAAACAATTGTGAATGTAAAGAAGAAAAATAGGGAAATATCTGTGTTTCTCTCAACTTCGCCTCGGCCGCAAAAACTGCCGCGTCGTAAAAAAGCATACTTCCGCTATAAGTCACATAATCTACTATTACAAGTGTCGCACGTGCGGCACTTTCATCGTTGTAAATAAATAATTTCTCGATCTAAATCGCGTAACGTTTGATGTCATGAAACTAGGGACGTAGGTGGAAAAAGGTTATGAAGGTTAGAACTTTTTTTGAAATTTCTTATGGTTTTGACGGTGGCCGAAAATTACAAATTTGACAGAATTTGAAATTGCGGAAATACCACGTAAAATTATTTTCGAGCGGAAAATCCGTTTTGCCAGGAAAAAAAATCCTCGTAAATATTTTAGAGCTTCTTTGAAACTTCCAGTCGCCACCATTATTTTATCAGGGATTTTTTTTCTTGTCAAACTTCTGAAATGTACAGATTTCCAAAAAAATTCTTGAATTTTTCCAAGACTTCATTTCTGTTTAATTTGGTTTCATTCTCAAAGAATTAAAGAATTATTGAAATTGCCGAAAACGTTTTCCCAAATTTACGGGACTGAAAGTAACTTTAAATATTGGCTAAATCACGCTAACATCATATTAAACCTAAATCGAGGCTACAGAAGATTAAGATAATTTCGAAAGTGATACTATAGTTTACGAAATATCATCCACTGATAAAATTAATACATTCGGAAGTTTTTGCTATACTTATTTTATTAGATGTACATTATTGCGAATCATCAAGTAAGTTGACTCTAACGAACGTAACTTTATCAAAATGTAGGCGTTTTGTGATAAAAAATCGCTTTTACTTACATGAAATGCTGGAATATAAATTTTTTTTGATATTTCTCTTTCAGTCATCACAAAAACTGAGAACTTGTTATTGAAAGAAAAGATGTAAGCGATATAAATACATACAAGTCGATACACCGGGAGCGCGTTCCAAAAGTCATGTGAGTTCTACTCGCGCATGATTTCATACTGCCAAAATCATGCGCGAGTAGAACTCACATGACTTTTGGAACGCACTCCGGGTATCCTTATACGGATGGTCATTGGTCATATATCATCCGGATGGATCATGGAATACGGAATACGGCGCCGTATTCCGCCGATTTTCGCATCAAAATTTATGTCTGCTTATGTCAATGGATACGTCAACGTCATTGTCGGAAATAGGTGTATACACTGTATACAAACATTATAAACTGTTACCGCGGGGCGCGGATTAAATTGTCAAATACAACTGAAACCGCGCAAAATTCTCACCAAAAAAGCCAAGCAAAGAGCAAGCAGTGAGAAAGCTTGGAAAAAACCACAAATGGCTCTGTTGTTCACCAGTATGTGGGACTCTACGATGTTCCTGAGCACATTGACGCCGAAATTCTATGTCGCCCTGACCGGGACTTCGAGTTTGATCTCCGGGTTGATTCTCATTTTCGAGTGGTGGTATTTTCGGAAGTACGGAACTTCCTTCATCGAGCAAGTTTCACTGAACCACATCTCGCCCTGGATCGGGGGCGGGGATGCGAGTTCCGAGGGCGCGGGTTCGGGAAACGCGAATAATTCTGGTTCCTCGAGCCAGCAAAACATCCCCGAGTGCAAGGTCTGGAGGAATCCAATAAATTTATTCCGTGGGGCAGAGTATCAAAGGTTGTTATGCATCTTTGAATTTTATTGGTAAAAATTACATATTGGCGAACAATTATAAAACAGTAGAGTATTTTTTTCCAGAGAATTTTTTTTTTTTTTCTTTGAATGTAGCAATTGCAAATATCTGAATTTTAAGAAATAAATATTGTCAAATCTGAATTTTTGAAGTCATTCGAAAACTCACTCATTTTTAATGTTTGAAACCCGCAAACTTATAAATTCAAAGATTCCAAATTTTATTCGATTTAATTCACAATTTTTTGTTCTTTTATTTCTGAATTACTTGGAGAAAATGTAATTGTAGCCAAGTCTGTTACAAAAATTAAGTAATTAAGGAATCAAAATTCTACATTTTTTAATTGAATATTCTATTTTAGGTTTTATTGGACGACCAACAAAGAACCGCTAACCTATTATGACATGAATTTATCAGCCCAGGATCACCAGACATTTTTCACTTGCGAAGGTGACGTTGGAAAAGCAGAATACGAAATCATGCAAACGGCGTGGAGGGAGAGAAATCCTGTAGTCAGAATCAAGGCAGCTCACACGGCCCTGGAACGTGACCCGGATTGTGCCCCAGCTTATATTTTGTTAGCCGAAGAAGAGGCGACGACGATCACAGAGGCAGAAAAGATTTTGAAACAGGCGCTGAAAGTCGCGGAAAACAATTACAGGAGGTCGCAAAATATTCAGCACCAGGGGTCGGCGGCAGAAGCGATTCATAGGTTTTGGAATTCGTTCATCATGTGTGATTGATTGGAAATATTACTAATATTTCTGACATCAAGTTTTTAATTTATTTATGTTATCTTTAATTTTGATGAGCCAAAGTTATATTGCACATTCTTTTGAAAATGTTTATATTTCAAAATTTATACTCGTACAAAGATAAATCTAAAATTGTACAGTTTTTTGTGTCATATTTTCATTATCAAAAATCTTCAAATTTTTAATAACAGTACAATTAAGTCACAAACATGAATAAACCTCAAAAATGAACATTTCCAGTGTCCAGAATTTTGAATTCAGAAAATGTGAAAATCGTGAAATTAAAATTTTTAAATTCTTGAATATTCATAAATTTGATACTTTCAATTATTTAAGTTCAGAAATCTTATAAATTTGAATTTCCATTAATTAAAAACTCAACCCGCAGCTTTTTAAATTGACAAGAAATTCAATATTGTTACAGGAGAGACACGAACGTTTTAATTTACGTCAAAAGACGATTAGCCATGTGCGCTAGGAAACTCGGAAAACTCAAAGAAGCAGTAAAAATGTTCCGTGACCTGACGAAGGAAGTTCCCCCCATAATGAACGTCCTGAATATCCACGAAAATCTCATCGAAGCTCTCTTGGAAATGCAAGCGTATGCCGACGTGCAAGCCGTGCTAGCAAAATATGACGACATCAGTTTGCCGAAATCAGCAACTATTTGCTACACGGCAGCTTTGTTGAAAGCCAGGCTCGTAGCCGACAAATTTTCGCCCGATATCGCGAGCAAAGCGTGTCTAAAATGATGCAGTTCATGAAATAAAAACATTCATGTATTCAATTTTCCAAATTTGTTCGAGTTGAGCAAATTTTTGAAAATTGACGAAATTTTACAGATTTACAATTCTGAAAATTATTGTTCGAATTTGCAGAGGGGAAGTTTAAGGGAACAATGTTTTTAGCAGTGTGCAGGAACTCCCTCGAAAAATTCAGTCTAAATGTTAGTTCGCGCACAGTTTTCAACGTGATAGGCGGCGCTGGAGTCACTTCTCTGCAGTGCCCCGAAATTCAAATTTAAAAATGTGAAAAAATGTTAAATTACCCAAATGTAACAAATCAGAAATTTTTTAAAATTGAAAGTATATAAAAATTCTGAAATCGATAAATAGAAAACTTGAATGATGGATTTCTCATCGACAATGTATGGAAATCAAAAATCATATATCATAAATTGCAAATTCTGAAAATCAAGAATTTTTTAAGGCTTCAAAAATGTAAACTAGGAAAATTCTATAAACGAACCACTTTTGATGCATGCTTTTTTCATTCAGAAAAGTCTGTTTCATAGAACTTTTAAAAATCGATGGGTTTTAAATGTTTTGAAGAACCTTTTACAATTTTAATATTTAGATGTTCAAGTTGGAAGAACTGAAAATTTTTGTATTTTGTTTCAAGATTTTTGAATTTTTAAGTTTTCCCATTTTTAAACTCCACACAATGAAAATTTAGGATTAATATTCTTCGCATATTTACATCAGAATCAATTATTATTATTTACATCATAATTAATTTTCGTATCTATTTTTTTGCATATTCACAAAATATTTTTCAAATTCTTCAATTTCGATTTCCGTAACACATATATTATATTGTTTATTTCATTTTTTTCGCATTTTTGCAGAGTCTTGAAATTATAATGATTCTATTTCATTATATTTATTTAATATACTTTAAATATTATATATATAAAAAACTCATACTTCCTTCAAATTTCCGATATCTACTGAATGTTTAAAAAAATCCAATTTTTGAAACTCCTCAAAATTTTTTAAGTTTTCGAATAACATTAAAATCCCCTGAAGTTTCGAACATTTTAAAATTCTGAAAATTTCTTACAATCCTTAGATTCTCTGGATTTTTTAATTGTGAATATTATGGACGTTGGATCATTACGAATCTTTAACGAATATTTTAAATTTCGAAATATTATATTTCCTGAGAATTGTAGGCTTTTGTACAATACTTGAAAAAATGTTTAAAATCAATAAAATTTGAAAAATTCTCACAATTTCAAAAAATCTGAAGATTCTGAAAAATTCGAAAGTTCCCTAAAGTTTTGTAAATTTCATAATCGTGATATGTAAGTATTTCTCTAATCCTTAAAATTTCAGCATTGTACATATTTTTAACATGACAAAAAAATCTATGAATTCACAAATGTTCAAAATTCACAACTTATCTAAGGAACTACGTAATTTTTATCCTTAAGAAATTTGCGACCTAGATATAACTGTGGGGGTTTAAGAATCTGAAACAATACAATAATATTTCTTTGCGAGTCATTAAACCTGTGTATATAGGCATTTTGTTGAACTTGTTTATTTTGAAATTTTTTGTTGGCTTTTGAAGTCTTCAAGTAAGAAAGTTATTTATATTTTTAATGTATGATTGTTGAAATTTTCCAAATAGATGGATATAAATATTGATCAACATTCAAAAATATCCAACAAATTAAAATTCATTTCCAAAAATTCCAGGGCAGTGGAGTTCAACCCGCACGTACCAAAATACCTCCTGGAAACAAAACCCCTGATCCTTCCCCCTGAGCACGTGCTGAAACGTGGCGACTCGGAAGCGATAGCCTACGCGTTTTTCCATTTGCACCATTGGAAGCAGGTCGAGGGCGCCCTGAATCTCCTGCACTGCACCTGGGAGGGCACCTTCAGGATGCTGCCGTACCCCCTGGAACGCGGCCACCTCTTCATGCCCTACCCCACGTGCTCCGAGTGCGCCGACCGCGAACTCCTCCCCTCTTTCCACGATGTCAGCGTCTACCCCAAGAAAGAACTGCCTTTCTTCATCCTCTTCACAGCCGGGCTTTGCTCTTTCACCGCCTTGGTCGCGCTTTTGACGCACCAGTACCCGGACACCATGGGCGTCATCGCCAAGTCCATGCTCGGGTGGTTTTCACTACCTTTTCACTACGTCCTGGACAAACTCGAGGCCGCCATACCGACGAATCTTATACAGCAACTTTCGAGAATATGAATCTTTGGGGGGGAGGGGGGGGGAGATGTGGAATTTGGATGGATTCTTGAGCTGGAATTTTTTTTTTTTTTTTTTTGAGTTTTTGTGAGTCGTGACTTCTGAGGATTTGTGATTTTTTGCAAGCATTGTTGTCGTCGGGTAGACGATTATTTCCGTTAAAAATTCGTTCATGTTCCACGTCACTTTAATGAACTGAAAATTTCACTGGTTCAACAAAATAAGATTTGCCTGGATTGCACTGAACGATGTTGTGTCAAATTGCATGTGAAATAAAATGTGTCTTGTTCTCCGAGTGATGAATCAACATGAAAGTGACTTAAGAATTTTGTAATTCAGGGTCGTTGAAGTCATAGTCAATTTATGGACTGAGCAAAATACTCTAATGAGTTTAGAATAATTTCGCGATCTCGAAAGTACGACCCTGCGGCAAAATTTTTTTTTATGCTACGTATTTGGTTGAATCCATGGAATTTGCAATATTTAACCCGGTGATTGTAATCGCTTGTGTGATATTTTCGCTGTTGAAAGCTCAATTGAAAGTTTCGAAGAAAAAATGCAAAAATGTCTCGTCGTTTTTTGTATACGTCACTGAATAGTTTAATTCCTCCATGACTGATACTTTTCGAATGCGTTTTTCTATCACTTTCTTTAGTAATTTATAGATTTAACGTATCACCACGAACGTTTTTTTCTCTGTGACTGAAGTTATTCAAAATACCTGGTGAGCAATGATTTTTTTTTTGTTATGTTTTATCATTGTTTGTGTATTGGATGTGTATTTGGGTTGTTATGTGTGATAAAATTATTGTTTCGAATTTACAGCCAAAAATTGTACACTTTTTGGATATGCGTTGTTTTTCTTTGTACATAATTTATGAATAAAATGAGTATTTTACCGTGAAAAAATTACTCCGGGTTTCATGAACTTTCTGTGGGTTAAAAAAAAAGAAAAACCTTGTCGTTCATAGTAATATATAATTTAATATATATCGTAATGCAAAATACAAAGCTGATAGAATCGTTTCCAAATTAACAAAAAGGTACAAAACAAAAAATGAACCCAAAAAAGGGCATCGTCTTTTTCCTACTTTCGTGTAATTGACTGATTTCAGTCAGTCTTTTGGAGTATATTGAATTACTAACTTTCGCAGTGCGTTTCTACAGTTTCGCTATTTTGGTGGGAAAACCGCGCGTTTTTCGTGTACATAAATTAATATCTAAAGCGGTTTTCAGTTTTACTGGAAACCAATTCAAATACGGTTCTGAACATGTCACCAAATTTTTGCAGTTTTGGAATGCTCGAATTTTTTCAAAGCTCGAGTAATTTTGCACATTGTGCTTCAAGTTGCGAAAGCTAGAGATTTTAAACGAAAGTAAATTTAACTACCCACGAATTCTAGAAAATTAATTTATTGTAATTTACAATGCACAATTTTCTAGAAAGTAATGAAAATTTTGCCCCTCCCCCCATAATAATCAGTTTTATAATTAGATAATGAGAAAATAATTCATAATGACAATTATTAATTCGAAAGTAAGGAATTTCACAGAAATTTCGGAATAGACCAAATCTTGGAAATTCTCAGAATTTCGTAAATATATCCAGTTTTTTGCATACTAATACGAAAAAATAATGAAAATATCAATAACTTCATTATTCTAACAATTTAGTTCTAGAAAATGTGTTGTAATTGACAATGCACAATTGTATAGAAATTGATGCAAATTTAGCGCCCCCCGCAATAGTTGTTTTTATATTTAGAAAATTATAAAACAATTGGAAATGTCAATTAATGATTCTAAACTAAAATTGTCACAAATGTCTGCATGTTTACGAATTTCACAGAAATTTTATAATCGACCGCATCTGCGAAATTCTCAAAAATTAATACCAAAAAATGTTTGTATATTTAAAATAAACATTTTTTAAAAAAATATTACAAATTTTCCGCCCCCCCCCCCCCCCCCCCCCCCGGCCCCTCAAAAATTATTTTTACAATTGGAAAATCACAAAATAATTAAAAATGGCAATTACTGATTCGAAAATTAAATTCTCACTCATGTCTATATATTATACTCAGGAATTTCAGAAAAATTCCAGAATGTACCAAATTTCAGAAATTCTTAGAATTTCGCAAATATATTCAGCTTTTTACATACTTTACCAAAAAAGTATAAAAACGTCTATATTGGATGTTGAAATTAATTTTTTTTTTCATTAAAATCAATGTTTATTGTAAAAAAAGGGTATCATGTTTTTTATTCAAAATATAAATACTGCCCATCGTTTTCTAACAAAAAATAAATTCCAACGCCCAACTACCAACTACGTCAAAAAAATGCACAGGTTTACCACCAAAAAAACGCTACTGTAGTACCTCACATGTCTAAAAACCAAAAATATAATAAAAATAGCCGCGGAAACATCTCAAATATAACATACGGAACCGGCAATCGCCAATTCTCCATCCCAAGTAAACACTATACATTTTCAGCGTTTTATTAAGTCAACTATCTACTAGTATTTACAAATTTATCGTGACTCGTAGAACTTTCTCGCAATTTAAAACATACAGAACTTCGAAAAATCTGATAAAATAAAAAAAAAAACGAACGCGAAAATCCAAATTCCGTTATTCTCCAATGGGTACAATGACAATGTTCGTGAATATAATCGATGCTTCGAAGCGTTATACATGTAGAGAAAAAATGGAAATTTCAGACTGCTCGTTCGTGAAAAGACGGTTTTTTGATTCCTGTCTTGGCTTCCTTTATGTACAACTTGCGAGTCGTGTTCGGTAGACGCGCGAACATCTCCTAATGCCGAGAATTCGGGTACTATGGAATATATAAAATTGAACGATACGCGATCCAAGTCGGCAAACGTACCTAAGGAATACAAGATTTACAAAGAACGTGTAAAAAAATGCTAAACGATGAACTGGAAAACCTCGAATAATACACTCGAAGGCCACGAACTCAAGTCATGTCGAGGTTTATTTTTACACTATCGAAACCCGTGAACTTGACTTGATTTCGCAACGTACGCTTATAAACGGTCATTCGCGTAAAAAGTAGGAAAAGTGATACCATTCCTTGAGTATTCGTGTTCGTCTCATGTTAGCCAGCGAAACAGCGGAGAAATTTGTACATTATCTCGCAAAATTTGCAGCCTGTCAAGTCCCAAGTTATTGTTGGGTGGTTATTTATTTATATTTATATTTTTTGCTGATTTTATGTAATTTTTGATGGATTCTTTTAATTTTCTGATGATTTTTTTCAACTATTCCGAAAATGCTGTACTGGTATTTGCAAAAAATTTGGTGGATTTCGAAGAACGCAAAAAATTTTCGCAGATTTATGAAACTTCCGGATATTATAAACTTGAGGAAAATTTCGATGGTTTTTCGTAGATTTACAGGGATTTATCGGCAACTGTTGAAAGTTGTGTGAAATTGAGTATGAACAATTTAACAAAATTTTAACGATTCTTCACGTTGCTCAAAATGAAAACTTCCAAGAGTGTCAAAATGTATATACGAATTTCCGAATATTCAAGAGCAGTATTGACAAATTTTGAATTCCGATGTAATTTTCAGGAATTTTTTTTGGTGTTTTAATAAATTTTTACAAATTAAGAAGAATTTCAGAGAAATACTACGTTCGTTGTGATTTAGATCATATTTTCAGGAGCTAACGCAAAAAATTTTTTGGGAAAGGTTAAAAAAAATGTCTGATATTTTTGAAATTTCGAAGTCTTAAATCGTCAACTCCCCAGTTTTGAAGGTCTCCCATTTTTTCAGTTATGATATTTTTGATTTTTGCGAAGTCTGAAGTCTTGAAACTATCGCATTTTAGAGTTACATTTTTTTGAAACCATCGCATTCTAGAGTTACACTTTTTCAAATGCAATTTTTTTTGCCACACATTGTAGTTTTACAGTCTTCAATATTGAATATTACAAGTCAGAAAGAACAATTTTCTTATTTTGTCCATATCATCATTTTCACTTCCTATAACTGATTTTTTATCAGTCAAAAATTTGCATTTTGGAGTATTTTACTTCAAAACTGCATTTTAAAATTGTTAATAAGTTCGAGATTTCGAATCTTTCAGAATTAATAGTGAAGTCATTCATTTTTCCCAAATTAAAGTTTTCAATGTATAATTATATTTTTATTTTTATTTTTCGAAAATTGTAATTTCTGAATTTCTAATTTTCTAAATTCACATGTTATTTCACAAAAATTCAAAGTCTGAAATATTGGATCTTTCAGATTTCGAAGAACACAATTCTTTGTATGTTTACATTTTTATTCAATTTTATTTAAAAAAATGATCAATCTTTTTCAAATTTCGAGAGGGGTTTCAACCCCTAACCCCCCCCCACCCCCTGTAATTTATTAAAAAAATCATCCGTAATTCATGGAATACAGAACAGATTTTAATAATACGATTCTCAAAATTTTAAAAATTGACGATCTTTATATTACAAAGGATACTCAGAACTAAATTTTCGTGAAGTCAAGATAATTTCGAAAACTTTTCAATCACCCCAACATTTTCTAAGAATCACTTAGGTTATTTAAAAAAAAATCTCCGACAGAGGGATGTCACATATAAAAAACTCAATATAAATAATAACTAAATTTGAACATTTTTAAAACTATAGTTCGAATGGATAAAGTAGTAGTCATAATAAATACAAGTTAACATTCATTCAATGTTTCATGCATTTTTTAAATTAACTTCACTTCATCGAAAAAATTTTTGAAAATTTCATACACACATTCGAAAACAAAAGAAAAAAACAAGTTTCTCACTGCTCACATTTCGAAAAATAAAAATATTATACACATCTAAAAAGTAAATCCTTCGGAACTTATTTCTTCTCAACATTTTTAAATACCCCAATCCATTTTCCAGGATTTCCGTAACTTATCAAAATAAAACACCAGCATGCGACTTGACAGGGCCAAAATTTCACCAATTTCACTAATTTCACCAAAATTTCACGAGATCCTGCCCTTTACATCTCCCCCGTCCCGAAAACAATTGCGAACGTCAATATTCATATTCACTTACGCATTTACAAAACGGATCAACAACGTTTCATTTCACCACACTTGTAACGTATAAAGGCACCTTCGCAAACAGTAAAAAAAGCCGTAAATGAATTTTCATAGCTCGTCTGGTGAAAGCCCAATTTTCGACGTCTCCGAAGTCGCGAAAATAGCCGATTTCCGAGTTCTGCTCGGCCCAACTCGGTTCGGCTCATTCCGGTTTCGTTCGGCTCACTTTCTCCACTAAAGTTTGCAAAGTACTTTGCAAACACTCCACGTAGAGTGGTGCAAGATGTCTATCTCTCTCTTGCTCATTGCTTTCTTATTTTCCCATTCCTTGGCGATAAAAAATATCTATAACTAAGAAACCAAGCAAGATATCACAAAACGGATTTCAGTCACGTTATTGGCGAGTAATATACATTAGATCGAGCCACAATTTTTTTTTTTTTTTTTTTTTTTTTTTTTTTTTTTTTTTTTTTTTTTTTTTTTTTTTTTTTTTTTTTTTTTTTTTTTTTTTTTTTTTTTTTTTT